>WURT03273284.1:0-25524 GCA_009936505.3 Holothuria glaberrima
GTTGTCCGTATCATGCACGTTGCAAAGCCTGAAAACGGCCATTTCCAGTGATCTGGGAGTATTTTTGGCCAAAATTTGCTACGCTCCGCTTCAGCTGTTCGTGGCAAAATGCTTAGATAGTACCACTGACTAGATTTGGAAATCAGAACACTAAACCTTTTTCTAGACTTTTTTACTATATGTCTATTTTTTAGGAAACATTTGTTGTCATAGTGTCACGTTGCAAAGCATGGAAAGGGACATTTTCGGTGATCTGGGGGTATTTTCTATGTACGCTCCGCGCCAACCGATCAGTGGCGGCGGAACCGGGGGGTGGCTAAAGGTATGTTCAGCCCTCCAATATTTTCCAAGTGCAGACATGAGATCCACATTTCAAGGCTGGGTACATGCAGCTTAGAACACTTAGAACACTCGGGAAGCGTCGTTTCCGGCCATCTTAGGGGTTGTTAATCCAAAACTTTTCGTGTGCGTTCCGCGCCAACTGATGGTGGCGCTCCCTTTAGAAAAATGTATTACCATTTTTCATTAGATTGATATTTTTTCATTAATTGAGAAATTACAAACATAAGATCCATATTTCAAGGCTGGCTACATGCAGCTTGAAACACTCGGGAAGTGCCGTTTCCGGCCATCCGGAGGGTTTGTAAAGCCAAATATTTTCTTGTACGTTCCGTGCCAGCCGATGGTGGCGCACCGCTTAGATAGTGTCACTGACAAAATACCCCCCCCACTTCCAAAGACGGATCACCGCCCCTGGCATTGTAGTAAGGCACTGTACCTATGATAACTGTCTTCTGTTAATAACTTGTGGAAAAATTAATGTGTTGAGAGTTGAGACATGAAATAATATGCAGCAGAAAAGCAAAAATAAGACATGGGAAGTGCTATTTCCGGCGATCTGTGAGGTCTATTTTGTCAAAAATTTTCTTGTACGCTGCGCGCCAACCAATGGTAGCGCTCCGCTTAGATGGTATAGTGCCATCAATCACAAGTCGAACAACTTCGGCCCCCTCTTTTCAGAAATCATGGATCCGGCCCTGTTGATGATTGGGGGAGGGGCACAACAGATGATGTCGTAATGTCATTTCAGTTATCTCGCAGGTCTGCGTACATTGCTGCTTTACAGCAGGCTGTGTTTGTATACACAAAGGGGTCCCCCTCCCCTGTGAGAAAATTTTGTTAATTTAAGGTTGCTTAAATGCAAAATTGTGCTATCTTTGGGATATTTTAGGGGCTGATCATATATGGCTGGAGAATGTCCATAAATTAGTGAATTCTAATATTTGGTTAGGTGGAAGAGGAAAGTATCTCGTCTGAGAGAAGCCCACTCCTGAAGCCCCCCTCCCCCTTGGCTACTGTACTACCTTCTTCTCGGGCAAAGTTTTTGCCCAAAATACGTGCGGGAAGTCCACAGAAACATTCTTGGACTATTACGAAAATTTTCCTTTCCTTCATTGTGCATTATAAAAGGGCATCTAAGGCTGGAAGATATATGTAGGCTCTTAAAAAGTTGGGTAGTATTTTCTGGGCAATGTAGAGTTGGTTAACGTTTTCATAATGTTAGGCAAAAGCACCAAAAAATTTACTGAAAAACTATTGGTGAAGTGGTGTAAGTGAATTCCTATACCCAACATTGGTTAAACGTACCGCCAATTGTGGATTGCAAGTTTAATTAAAAGTCATCCCTCAACTGATATGCTGAATCTGAAGGACACTTTGCCTCAACCCGAACACTGGATTCCGGTGATGGGTTGCTAAACGCTGATATTGGTTTTGGTTGGCAAATGGTAAGCGGGCCAACTTTGGCCCAACAATAGACCATCAGAAAAATACAAAGCTGGTCATTTTGGTATCAAACCATCCTCAGAATTCTTTTAATAAAAGATATTCTAAATTTTTACATTCACAGTAAATATTTTGCAAAACGTTCACTTTCACTGTGGGAAGTTTTTCTAAGACAATTTAAGAAAAGAGTATCTTTAAAATGCTGCGAAATTCTATTGAAACAACAGGTTGATATACTTTTCATCTGAATGGAGCATTCCGAATTTTTCAAAGAAGATTTGTGAATATCACTTAAAGCAGGTCTAATTAAAATAAATTGAAGCTGGCAATAGTGAATTCTTGCAGCAAATCATGTTTTCAGTTGTACTATGCAATACAACATAAAGAAGGAAAAATTGAAATACCATGAAGAAAATTGTATTATTAATCGTAAATAATAAAAAAACAAGTCTCACTGAATATATAATAGCCAAACCATAACATTCATTTATTTATGAACTTCCAATTAAAATGTTACTACTTTTGAAGTTAGCGTACTTGTTTGATTTTCGCCCTTCGGCTCTTCGCCAAATAGTCGAGGGGACTTTTGAAAAAAAAGCTTACTTACGTACCTGGCGCAGGAATATCCGTGATCACGACGGCGAAGCTCACTGGCGGAGCCTGTCCTATTCAGCCAACCTAGAACGAGACTTTGTACGTTAGGTCGTTTCGTTGGCCATGTTAAGTGGAGATGTCCCTTGGGGACGTAGCTCCTTAAGGGAGCAGAGCTCCTTGGGGAGTTAATGTCCGGTTTTCGCCCCTTTTCCCTTCCCCAGAGAGTCGAGGGGAGTTTTGAAAAAGTAGTAACTAGCATTAGGAGTGCCGGTAGCTTTTAAACTTGTAGAAGGTAACTTCTCTGAGATATTCCATTATGGGTTCCCATAATGAGCAGTTAATTGCCCAACAACAGGGAAAGCTTTGAAACATTTCCCAACTCATGGGTTAGGTGAAAGTGATAAATTTTAACAATAATTGCTAATAGTTTGCCCAACTAGCCCGTTGGGTAATTTTCTGATTTGTGCCCATTGGATAAAATAAATGCCCAACAATAGGTAAAGCAATTACCCAACCGAAATTGGTCAATATTAGTTCAATAGTTCGTCGGACGCATATTTTTCTCCTGTTGGTTAAAAGTTGGTCAAAAATTTATTTGCCTAACATTTTAAGAGTGTAGGGCTTCCTGGAAGCTCTAGATCAAGCGTATAAAATGGAGCAATGACATAATGCTTATTACGTAACATCCAAATGATATTATAGAGTATGACGCAGAGCACTTTATAATTATTGTATTTTGTACTAATTTTGAACGAAAATCCAGATGAACAGCTTCCAGCAATGGGGAAGAATGGACCGGGGAGGGGTATGGGTAAAAGAAGGTGATATTGGACTTCCTGATAGGTATAGCAAAAGGGTGGACGACTAACAAGCGGTAAAAAACGTACTTTCAACCAGGGATCTGTCGGAACTCCCTGTTTCAACCTTCCACATCATTAACAACAAATTAGATTGAAAGATACCATATTAATGCGACGAGGCTCCTACGGATGTTTGGAGAT
Organism: Holothuria glaberrima; assembly: GCA_009936505.3. NCBI lineage: Eukaryota > Metazoa > Echinodermata > Holothuroidea > Aspidochirotida > Holothuriidae > Holothuria > Holothuria glaberrima. The sequence continues at coordinate 3,381 of WURT03273284.1, forward strand.
GTATTTCTGTTTTTCGGAAATTCTGTGATCAGAATACTTCCATGTATTATTACCATAACAATGGTCATGAGATGGAGTGCAATCTGTAACGTATGTGCGCGAAGCGTGCGAAATTTTTCATTAAATAAGATTTACATGACAAAAACTGCATTCAGAAAGTGCTTCGAGAAACTTTCAATTGCCCAACAAACCTACATGCCACTCAAAAAACCGGGCTTTCACCTGGTAATTCGTAAATACTTTTCAACTTTTGTTACTGTGCTTCTCAGGGAGTTGCTTACAGAAGATACTGATAATAAGAACAACGTTGTAGTACGGTTTGAAGCGCGCAAAAATTTTGATATTATGCGGATTTGCGAAAATCGTGTTAGTTTGAGAAATATTGGTGATAGAAAATGATTACAACAGGTCCGTCACGCGGTCTAAAGAACACCTCCTCCACCCCCTACAGAAATCTGTATCGTAAACTCCTTTGGGATCATATCAAAATTTTCAGAACTTTTTCATTTGGGCGGACACGCGCCCCCATGCCACCTCCCCCGTGTCGGTCTGACAGTTTTTTTTGTCCTATGTACGAGGACGAAAAAAACTGGTTCTGCTCTCAGTGTTTTCTGTCTGATGTTAGCTGAACTTGTCCCTTACGGGTACGGACATTGTCATGCACATAAAGTACTACGCCTACGGAATTAGGAAACAGCGTGGTATTGGTACTTTACTGTGTTCCTTAGTATACCTGTACGTACAAATCAAATTGAAGTTAGCGAAAAATAATAGCCAATGATTATGTATAGTTGTAATTGAAGTGTTTCAGCAATGGGTAACTTCGAAGGGTATTAGCTCCATCTTTCACCGATAGACAGCAGAAATGGGTACACTTTCGTAGAGCCCGTTGTGACTCCCGTTATCGGGAAATATTTTTCAGCTTTGAAAGGTCATTTTCACACACATACACAAAACTCGAAAGTGTCAATAGTGGGTTCACGCGTACAATACAATCACATGCATTTTCGCTCGCAATCTCCGACAGAGATTTGCGCCCCTGGTTCCGCTACCACTAGTGGCTAATTATTAGACAGAGAGCAGGATCGTAGCCTAGGCGAAATCTCTGTGGGGGGGGGGCAGTTCATGACACTGTCTAAGCAGAGCACGAAGTGGCGTGCTATTGATAGTTGACACCCGGTGGGACCCTTCCTTTTTCACCCGTTAATGTATGCTATCCTGGGGGGTGTTGAAGGGAGGGGGTACGTGTAAGGCAGGCTTAGATGCAAAATAGTGACATCCTTAAAAAGCTATTAATTGACTATTTCTTCACAAATTGTTGTCATTAAGTGATATTCCTGCTATTTTTGATTGGTGCTGTCTCAGAGAAGGGGAGACACCTCTACTCTTAGAGGAATTTGGCTTTGTGAGGTGCCCTCTTGAATGCAAAATAGTGCTACTTTTGCTAAAGCTTCGTCAAGCGTTGAACTGATTATTTGTTTATAAATCCTTATTATCTGGCGACTTTCTTCTATTTTGGTAGGATGCAATTGAAGGGGATGTTATTTAAGGGGAGTGATGACACCTCCTCTCTTTAAGAAATTCTATTGTACTTCGGTTCCCTAGATTCAAAATAGTGTTACAGAATTTAAACTTTTATTAAATCACTGAATGTTTTGACTGTGGCAGCTTACCCCTAAGGGGGTAAACTGACTATTCAAATTTGAAGAGAATCTCATCAGAGGGGAACTAAATAGGGAAACTATTCAATTGTTTGAATAGGTTTGTTTCAGAAATGACTAGAATTGATTCATTTTTGAACCGGTTTTAATCAAATTTTTGAAGAGATTACCTATTCAGTGCCCCTTTGAATAGGCATTTTATGGAGTGTACAACGTTGGTAGTCGATGGGAGCTGCTGCCTCTTAGAACGGTGGGAGTCACCAACGATTGACGCGTAGCCGTACCGTAGGCCTTGCAAGAAAACGCTCGTTCGAAATGCCTCCCAGATGGTAAAAAACGACAAATTGTAGACCTTGTAAACTGCATCTAAACATTCTTTCCTTTTATATTTCATGCTTTAGAAGATAATTTAGCTTTGAGTTTAATAAATTCGAAGCGGGGGCGTAGCCAGAAATTTGCCAAGGAGGGGGAGAAGCCTGTAGGCAAACTATGTAAGCGTAGGGCCGCCATACTTTTGCGCGAAGCGCCAAGAAAATTTTGGCCGAAATGTCTCTCAGATCGCTGAAAATGGTACTTCCTAGGCCTTGTAAGTTGCATCTTAACTTTTTTCTATTTTTAGTTACCAGCAATGTCATAAAAAATCATTAAAAAATACAAAATATATGCTCGGGGTGCTGCTACCTCCTTCGCGCCTGATTCAAAATTACTTTACGGGCTCATTTTTTAAGTAACCAGCGTATATGCATGGTTTATTCAAGCCATGTATCTTATAAAAGGCGGGAATTTTTTAGTTTGGGAAGTAAATCCCCGATTAAACGCGTCCATGGTGGGTCCAGGAAAAGCCCTGGGAAAATGTTGGGAGAAAAGGGAACCCTTGTATTTGTTTTCCCAGGTTCTTTTGGGTCTTAAAATCATAATGATGACACGATTTTCAGCATTTCAGTGTACCACGAAGGCTTACAAACGCAAGTTTGCACGTATGGAGTCGAGGGCCCACGGTATGTCTCTTGGCGAGGTTCAGAGACTGAACCATTTGAGGCTTCCGTTCGCAATAATAGATAATAAGAACGTCGAAATTTGGTCCCATGTGCTCTGTTTCTCGTGTTTACTTTTTTATGATTTTGGCAAGGAGCCTCCCTAGAAATCCGCCCTAGAAAATTTCAAGTTGTCTTAAGCTTAAAAAATTATCACACATTTCGCCCCCTAAGTCATCCCGCCCCCTTCAGTAGCTTGTCTGGCTACGGACATGCAAAGGAAGTGAAAGGGTGCTAAGGGGCGCTCCGTAGTAACTACCGTAGTCTATAGCAGTAGTTACCATATTACAGTCAGGCCCGGATTTACCTTTCTGGAGGCCCTTGGCCAAATCTGTCTGGCGGCCCTATCTTCCAGCACATTGAGCTTGAAACCTTAAATTTCTTCCTTCTCGCTTTTGCCTTGGCGACGTCATTTATCATACCATCAAATCTAAACTTCTTGCCAAACTGGATTCTACCTGAGACTGTTTCTTTTATTTTTTCCCATCATTTAATATTTCCACTCCTCCAATTTGGGGGCGCCTGAATTTGGGGACTTGGGACCGGGCCCATCTGGCCCAATGGGAAATCTGGGCTTGATTACAGTGCTACTCAACTTACTACTTCTATTTAACTTCCTTGGTGGAAACTGTTTCCCCATACCCCCCCCCCCCCGTGAAATGTGAAAAGGACAGGACTGTAACCGAGTCCACATAGCTCGATTACGGACCAGTTCTGGACAGGGCTTTAGCCAGGATTTTAAAGTAGGGTGTTTCACTAATTACTGATACACCAGGCACTAATCCATCTTGCGCCGTAGGCTCCAGCGTCAGCGCAAAGCTCCCAACGGGTGGGGCCCACCGGCCCGCCATTAGGCCGCTGGTGGGGGTCAAGGGGAAAAGTTCCCGGAAGCAACGGCTTTTTTCCACATTATAAGGGTAAAGTCGTGCTCACAAAGCTGTAAAAACACTTAAGCCTTTTTGAATATTTTAGGCGTCAAAAAATGATTAAAATAAAAAACCAGGTGCAAAAAGATCCAATAAAAATAACTAATGGTATTAATTTATAGTTGAGGTGGGAGAAAAGGTGGTATATTCAGATTATTAAAACAAGCAGCTGAGAAAAGTGCTTCTTCTTATCAGCTGTGATGCAAAATGAGAATTTAATAAGTATAGCGAAATTTAAAACAGTGGACTTAATGATTTTTTAAAACAGCATTCACATGACTTGAGTTACCTTTTATAATTGGGTATAAAGCGCCGGTCACACTACAGCGATTTCGGATCGTATTACGGTCCGATTTTTTTGAGTTTTAGTTAAAATCTTCTCCATCTGTAGTGTGACCCGCGCTTTACCCTCTAGGAATACGAAGGAAAAACTCAAGCGTGTGGGGCCACACGCTTGACCCACACGGTGGGGATCCTTTCAGAGGCGTAAGAGCTGTTTGAAACTGGAGGCTGAACCCTTTTCCGGATGGCTGTCCTTGGGGAGGGGTTTTTTATATTTGAGGTTATCTAGATGCAATTTGGTTCATCATTTTGGACAAATTTTAAGGTAAATTACTGCAAATTTTTGACATTTCTTACAGAAGAGGCAAATAAGGGGTCTTCGTCCTTGGATCTAAGAGGCGGAAGCATAGTTCAGCCCCCCGCTAGCTAAGCCTATGGGTCCTGTCAAGAGCTGTAAATATCGCAGCAGCCCAACTGGTTGGGCAAGCAGACTTTACTCCCGTGTAGATTAGATAAGCTTTGCTTAGTTTTTCATATAAAATCCCAAAATTTTTGGCGCGCGAATCGCACCAAAATTTTATTGCACTTTCGCCATCCTTCCGGCAACTCGTCTCTAGTGTCTGGACTTTGGGTTTCTGTCCCTTTTGGGTTGCTCCCTCCCATCGGGCAAATCCTGGGATATTCCTTTATGTAAATATTAAGGTTATTCTTCTAATTACTATGTGGGACATCAAGTAAAAAAATTTAAAAAAATGTTCAGTTTGACATCATCCTTGCTATCCCTATGGCCACTCCTTCCTGACCACCTAGACACCTTTCTCTGTCCGAGAGAGAATCTGAGAAAACACTATAAATTTAAAGGGGTGCACCAACATGTCAAAGAGTGAGGAATACAGTATCAGAAGAGTACTCTCTAAAATTGGTCATTTTCCTGCAGGGGCATGGGTAGCAAATTGGCATGTATACATATATGTACTATATACAGGCCTACTACTTAAGTGTTCAATGTGGGTTGGGGTGGAACGATATAGTGGGGTTCATGAGAAAACACCTTATGTTCATTCGGGACTGGTGGATCCTTTTCAAAGCTCTTGATATTAAAAAAAAATTGACATGAGAATTAATCATTTAATTGTCTCTGAACGGCACTTGATGCACACTATTTTCATGCGCCATAACTTGGTTGTCGTTGCATGGGGTTTGATTCAATGATATCGCTTGCCGTGTCTTTCTTCGTTCCAGCATCTAGGTTGGTAGCGTATATTTATAAGAAGACAACACTCGAAAGACAAGAGTACAAAATAGCCAACTCGATTTCGATCAGATTATTAATTACGATCTTCAGGTATGGGTAGCGCCAGCAGCAACATGGACCCGGGGCTTTGCCCCATTGGGGAAATTTTCCAATGTCGTCCTGGAGCCTTAATCCTCACGATAAAATATTTTATTCTGACGACTTTCAGTCGCCACAACGATCAGCTTGATTATGCTCATAGGAAGAGCAGATTCTACATACAGACCCTAAACTTTCCAATTTTCCTTACAAAAACCCATACTTTTCAAATTTATTCCATAAAAGTCCAAATTTTTCAAATTTTCTTTCATAAAGCTCCCAAATTTTCGATTTTTTTTTGAAAAAGAGCCCCCCCAAAAATTCGGTGCGCTCTGCGCGTCGAAAATTTTGCATGCCTCGTCCTTTTGGCCTTTGTCAGGGCTTTGGGTTGCTGCCCCCGCCGGGGGGAAGCCACCCCTGCTTCAAAGATTTTACGTACAAGATATTAAGAGAATAAACGTACACGGAATCTACAAGCTGTCAGTTCTTGGGCACGACTGACTCTTGGATAGAACAGGAGGTCGTCTCGTCACTACGTTTCGACCAATGACGTATAGAAAGTGATGTTATACGAACCCAGGGCGGAGCGGAAGGGTTGCGGCTTATTGGTTCTCGTAATCAGGCTTTTGAAAACACTGCCTCTAGCAGCGGCGTACCCAGGAATTTCTCTCATGGGGGACCATGTAGTATATTGTGTGACCTCCGGTCTGGGGGAGGCGTGGAAGTTACCCCTCCCCTCTGAAAATTTTTGAAAATGGGTGTCTCTACATGAAATCTGGTGCCACATATGCTACTTTTGAAGTTAAATGTGTGTTAAAAAATTTACGTATTTTTAGGAACTAAAAAATGGCATCAATAAGGGGGAATGGCCCAATGCCCCCCCCCCGTGTACGCCACTGGCCTGTAGCCATGACGCGGCGAACCCTAAACATTTCATCCAAGAAAATTCAAAATTACTACAGTATTATGTTTGAGACATTTGTCTCGCCCATCCTTATTATCCTTTCGCCCTCCCCCTTCCCCTCAAAATCTATTTCGCCTCCTAGTCCATGGCAAAAATGTAGCCTTTTTGGAGGTTGACTTTTTTTGTTTCCTACTCTACATTTTGTCAAAAATAAAAGTTTCATCAAAAATATAGCAAAATAAAAAAAAAAAAAAGGCCCAAACCAAAATTTACCTGACTATTAATCAAAACCTTTTCTGGCTTGCAGGAAAGACTTCCGGACCGAAAAAACTAGTTTTTTCAGTCCGACATGATCGATTTATATGTTGGACCAAAAAAACCAGACCCGGACCGAAACAGCTAGCTGTATTTGTCCTACCCTGACCGAAACAGCTAGTTTATTTGTCCTACGACCAAAAAAAACTAGTGTTTTCGGTCCGGTTAGACATAGGACAAAAAAGAACTGCCACACCGGCACTAATGGATTCACTGATGGTGCTGTTGACTGGGCTATATGGTGAGCCAAAACTCGTTTTGGATTTTTTTTTTACAAAGTACCAATAACGAAATCATGCGAACCCAGGAGATGTCATGTTACCAGTAACCTTCAGACAACTATTCTTTTCAAAATAGTCTCAACTGCAATATTATCATTATCTTGGCTCTTGGCATTGGCAGCAAATTTAAGGCTATGGTACACAGGTATTCGCTTGTAATTATGATAAGCAGATCTTGAAGTCCTGATGCGGTTAGTTTGATGGGGTAATGACTTAAAAACTATTCATACGTCCTAAACATGTAGAACTTTCAAAAACTGAATGCACTACAGGAAGCGTTTAATCCGTTTCCTCTACTCAAATGGCTGTGAGGACGATTGTTGAGCATTCCAACAAATGAAAACTTTATTCATAAATCTATTTGTTTTTGATCAACCTTGGAAGAGGAGATAAGATCTGTGAGTTCGGAGGATGAATGACGATAGGGGTCCTGCGGTGTCTAAATAAGTTCCGAAAAAATAATTCTGTCAAAGACCTTCTTTTCTTTTTGTTGTTCATTGCAATAAAAATGAATTGGCTTACCGTTCCTGAGGGAAAATGATCTGTAGAAGCCAGTGGATGTGTGAAATCTAATACTTGCCAAAACTTAGAAGAAACAACCTCATTCCTACGAAAGGGGAGACACTATGACGTATTACCCCTACTCCCGCTCCACCATTAGAAAATCTCCACCCTTTACACTTCGTATCAAGGATCCGACTGCACGTTACTCTCTCACAGGCTACTTTTCACTTACTTTAAGTAACTATAAGTATCCTTCTTAGGGAGTTTAAGTCAGGATTTGGATTGTAAAGGCGGGTCCAGTGAATTATCATTAGCGGCGCTTCCTTAAAGGCAGAATGCAGTGACCCCAATTTGAATTAATGTAGTAGACCACCCTATTTCATGAATGGCTCTTGAAGATCATGTCACAATTATATTTTCACTTAATTGTGATATTTACGAAAGTAACTCCTTGGTTTAACTTGAATATGCAATATTCAAGTCTTGACATACTATGAAAGATACTTGGAAAAGATAAAAACAGAAATCTGTGAATTTAGCTGTTATTTCAAAATACGTTTGGGGCGACTACCTATGCTCTTAAAGATGACCTTTAGACCTAACTTCAGCACTCAAACGGTTGATGCTGAGGTCAGAAAATTTGGCAGTTCAAACGCCCTATATACAGTAGATTAAAGGATATTGCAAGTTAAGACGCAATCATTTTCATTACAAGTTTAGGTATGTCATGTGTAGGGCGCCAGTATGTTGCACAAGGGGCACCGAAATCACCCCCTCTCCAACAAAATGGCCACTGATGTCGATACCTCTTTTTATTGTTACTTTAAAGTGTGGGCATGAATCTAAAACATAAGATTTTGTACTGAATTCTTCAAGAATATGACTGAATTTTATCTTTCCGATAGGAGCAATAGGTAATGCCTTTCGTCGGCTGAAAGTGGAATTGTCTAATGTTTATCTCACTACGTACGCCTGCAAGATGCTAGTCACCTACTTCGACATCCCACCTGTCAAGAAAGAAGAGATTCTGAAGAGTACCCCACCTGGCCTACAGCTGTTGGAGCATCTTCATGGAGAGTTGAAAATCAAACCCGAAGACTTGTCGCCCCTACGCCAAGCTTTCAAAGACTTGCGTATGGAAGCAGCTGCCGCAAGGGTGGACAGTTACCACAACCTCGTCGGTAGGTTATGTACCAGAGGCTGTCAAGTGCTTCGGGCCGAGGACCGCTTTGAACTTTTGTTTTAATGCTCATGCAGTGCCTTTCTTAATGAATTTTCGGGCCGATGCTCCTTGGTACCTTCCCCGCGCCATTTTAGTGCACGTCGTGGGTCACAAATGGCCATCTTACAGCAACTTTAGAACTTAGGCTGTATACCATCCTGAGCTGTCAAGTGACAGTTTACGGGCTATTTGCGGCCTGCGACGAGGAGAAAGGTCAGCGGAAGACTCTGAGGAGCCTAAAATTTAAATAAGAACATAAATTTCTGTCTATTACAATTTTCACAAATTTCACATTTCAGGAAATAAGACCCTAGATCCTAACCACTTTAGAACCCTAATTTGAAAACTTGGGAAAGGGTAGCTGGAGGCTACGCCAATTAACCAAAACCATTTGTCGAAAACGTTGAGGACATCGTTCATAGTTTAGCAGGAAAAGGAATGCAGCCCTGCACTTGGAGGGAACGGAGGCCAATGCACTCATGGAGCAGAGAAGGGTTTTTATCCCTGCGTGTTTCATACTGCCTGTCGGCGCCCTTTCTAGGTTTTTAAAGGTATTGAAGGGCATAGTGTATCTATGAAAGGGCACCTATAGGCCATCCTCACCCCTCTGACCGAATTCCCGAGCTTTGCCACTGGATAAAAGATAGTGATTAGTTACAAAGCAGGATTTAATTCAGCCCTGCAACCCGAATAGACAGTAGAAACTAAATTTGTCCCCTATCTAGCAATCAATCCACGAGGGGCTACACGCGTTATCAGTCATTCCTGAAAAGATCGAACGTGGTACTCGGCGAGCTGGTCTCAGATTGTAAGATCAGCAATTGTGAGCCACTGGCTCTGAAAATATTTTAGTCGTATAAGTTTATTTATAAAATAAAAAATATGGCTATCTATATCACAGCTTTGAAGGTATTATATTCTCATTATGATAGTGATTTTGCTTTAGCTTTGGCATGAAGCAAACCTCAAGGTCGGTACCCATGGCGTCCTCCTTATTAGGCTACAATGGAACGAAGGCTATAAGCTCTGGACATACCGAAGCGGGCTCAGAAAAAACAGTGTAGTAAAACCAAAAGTTTTATATGTGTACCACAGAGGTGATCATTACTGCGCACTGCAACTGCCAGAGAGTACAAACTGAACTTTCAGACTTCTGCTTCCTTACGAAGAACGTAAATGATGTTAAACAGGGTAGCTGGATGCAAAATAGGCTCCGTTAGGACCATTGTGGTAATAACATTTGGAGCCGAGCAGGTGTTTTCATATAGACTTCATGTTTTTTAATTCATCTGGTTAATTTAAGGAACTATATACTTGTCCTCCGAAGGGGATGAAAGGGAAAGGGTCGGCTTTGGATTCGGTTGGTCCATTTTACCCGAGTAGGCAGATAATATTCATATATTTTATTAAGTTTGCGTACGTAAATGGTTCACTAGTATAAGGATGATTAGCCCAGTTTAGCCAGAGGTCCCAGTTCTTACCGGCAAAATGCGGATTGCGCTCAGTCGAGCAAGAGCAACAATAAACTCCTTGATAATCACGGAACCGCACAGTCGACCAGACATGAACGCGCTCTCAAGTGTTTTCAGTCTAACACACTTTTCCTGGACGACAAGTCGAGTAGGGGGATCGTGCGTCACGTGATCCTGCGCATCGACGTCGAGTTTACAGTTGGATAATCCGTCCAGCTCGTAGTAAAAGTTGATGTTTGGATGCGATGGTGGTTGCATGCAAATAACCATACTCGTTCTCCAATTTGTCGAAGTATAATTTTGGATCCATTTTACTCTCTAGGACCGTTTTGACCCCACTTACCCAATGATCACACTTATTCCTTTTGCAATGCAGAAAGAATTAAGGCTAGCGGAAGAATAATGTGAAAAAAATTGTTTACATAGTTTCAGCCAAATCAATTCATGTTTTACATCACGTGATTAAATTCTATGAATTACGTCATTTGTTTGTTGAATTTACAGCTTGTAAGGTGGGTCACGTGACAAAGAATGATGACTTATCATCGGATGAAGAAGAAGAAGAAGACAGTGATATCAGTCGTGGACAGCTAGAAAATTTCACGAGCTTCAAACAGAGGGTAAAACTTGATCGAATCTTAACTTTAGATGATATGTTAGACATAAAAGACGCCGAAAGATCTTCTGTTTTACCCGCAGAACTTTTCTGGGACAAAATAACGTCACTTGATTACCGCGTTACCTCAAAAGAATTAACTGCTTGTAGCAGTACCAGCATACGGGATTTCATCTTTGCAGTTTTACATACTTCAAGCAATTTTTTGCGAAGAGATATTTTGACCAAATTATCTTCCTGTCAGCTAGCTGTTCCACTAGTTCTTCAAGGGCCAGAGGGAAGAAAACCGATGTTTTTGACGTGGGCTCTCAGAGGTGTGTACAAAAAGATCAGAACTTCCAACTTTCCTGATCCGCTTGAAGTACCTATCATAAACCACCCTGTATTTACAGTAACTTTCCTAAGGGTTGGTGAAGTACGGTTGTCAAAGTCTGATTTTCTCAATTATTTACTGAGTGAAAGTCAAGGGAATCACAAACATTCATTTTTTCTGAGTAAAGAAAATGATGTGGTGAAGCCAACATTCTCGTGTGGATCTGTGGAGGTAGCGTGGTACCTTCCTCACACTGAAGAGCGAGGGTACCTAAATCGTCCCATTACCTTTCTTAATCTCAGGGGGGATTCGTCCTTGTACGGCAAGCAAACACAATTTGTGTGCAAAGCAGCTAACTTGACTGTTGCATTTATTCAAAAAGAGATTTACCGATCATCATCTCACAAACAGCACATTGACGTCATTGAAGACAAATCCAGGAACATTTTATTTGTTGTTTTTGATGAGAAAGATAACCCCAAAGCCAAGTCCAAATCTAAGTTTAAGACAGAAAATCGCTTTCTTGTAGTTCACGATTTGCAAGTTAAGGATATCGCTGAAAAATTGAGTGAACAAATAAATAAGGTCTGCTGCAATGAACAGAATCCAAGAAAGATGTCCTATGTAATGGAATCCTTTGTTAATTGCGGATTCAGCTTTGATGTGAGTCATGAGAATCAGAAAGTCATAGCGGATAAGGTTAGGGCTATAATTCCTGATCAAATTCTTATTGAAACTTTCAAAGTTAATACCTTACAGCTGTATCCTCTCTGGCAAAAAATGGTGGAGTTAGACAAAAAAATGGCTTCCTTGGAAGTTCAAGAAAACGAGAGTGTTGAGCATGCTCTAAATAAGCTCGAATCGGAAAAGTGCAAAGTACGATTAAAAGAGAGAAAAACAGGAATTTCCTCAAAAGTTGAAAGCTTTTGGCAGTTGCTAAAATTACTTGAAAGTGATAAGGACACTTTTGAATACTCTATTAAGAGTTTACAAGAGAAACTTTTTGATCTGACTCATTGTCATTTTAAGCAAGTGGATGTGGATAAAAGATTCTTGGAAGGGAAAATTAAAGAAAGAGAAAGTTGTGACGCCACAAATATGCAACACGAACTTGGCGGACAGACAGATTATCACTCCCTCTACAAAAAGGAGACAGAAAATCAGTGGCGTTTAAGCATTGGAATTGAGGACTTTATTCGGGAGTTAGGGCAGTTTTATGAAGCTCATACAAGTTTCACTGGAAAAGAGTCTATTGGCACAGACTTTACACGTTTACCTTTGCTTGTAGCCCAGTTCCTATTGAAGGGGTACCCACTTGAGCTCCTAGACGATAAGACGTACACAGTACCCTTAGCGTGGATTGAAGGTGTTTTTAAAGAGCTGTCCAAGTTGGTGGACGATGCTAAATTGGTAGTCGTTAGTGTGGTTGGGGTCCAAGGTAGCGGTAAATCAACTTTACTCAATAGCTTGTTTGGTACAAACTTCCCGGTTCATGCTGGTAGGTGTACAAAAGGTTTGTTTTGCCGATTGTTGCGGATTCAGAAAGATTTCTCATCGACACTGGGTTTCGAATATCTTCTTGTGCTTGATACAGAAGGCTTAAGGTCGGATCATGGAGGGGAGACAGACAGTCTGTCAAATCGAAGACTTGATAATAAAATGGTGACACTGGCTATGTGCCTAGCAGATTTGACAATAATCAATGTCGAGGGAGAATGTATGGGGCCTGAAATGATAGGCTTTCTTCAAATTGCTGCTCATGCATTAATACGAATGAAAGAAGTTGATTTAATCTCCCAGTGTACAATAGTTCAGCAACGTGTTTCGGATATAACAGCGGTGCAAAAGAATAGAACGAATATGTACAGAATCATATCGCACCTTGATTCAGCTGTCGGCCATGCTGCTGCGGCCGAGAGCTTATCTGATCGCTATGGGAAGTTTTCAGACATCTTTAGGCTAGAACTTGAAAAAGACACGAAATTTATCCCAAATTTGTGGAATGGGAATATGGATCCTCCAAATCCATTGTATAGTGAAAACATCAAATCCTTAAAAAACACAATTCTCAAAACAACGTCGCAGTTTACCATATCAACTTTCAAAAGTAGATTAGTGGATGTCTGTAGAGCACTAATGGAGGAAAATTTTATTCTTAATTTCGAGGATACCTCAAAGGCCATTGAATACAATGAATTCAGCTTTCAATGTAACAAGTGGATAGCTGATGCCAGACTTGATATGCACGGGCATTGGCAAAGATGGCAACGACAGATAAGGAGCGCAGAAAGTACTGAGCTTGACGACACTTGTAAACGGATTAAGAAAGCTTTGGACGATAAAATTGCTGAGAACAGAACTAAAATTTATAACTGCTTCAAGAAATACTCTTCAGGAGAACATAATTTAGACCCTTCTCATTTGAAAGACTTCCAAGAGGCTATTGATTCAAGCATTGAGCACTTAGCTCGTGATACCAAGAACAAAATCAGGAATGAGAAAATTGCTTCGAAATGGGCTTCGTCAAATATCCCATTATTTGTTGCTAAAATGACAAAAGACTTGCGCAAAAAAGCCAAACAACATGCCTCAAGTTTGCCTAAAATTGAAGACATGCATAGCTCGAGGTCGAGAAGGCCTAACTTAGAAGAAGTGTTTGAAGATCGTTGGAAAAAATGGATGGAAGTTGTAGAGGTTAGTTTTAAATCTAAAACAGTTAATGAAAAAGATGTGAACACTGCGTTTGAGAAAATTCTATTGAAGGTATGTCACCACAATGCTGTTGCTAACGACATTTCTATTATATTGAGGAAGGAGGGCGGTATTTATCACCACTCAAATGACTTTAAATGCCAAGATTATATGCCGTTCAAACCTGCTGATAAAATAAAAAAACATATAGGCCTAGGCAGTGCACTCATGACGCAAAAATGGAAAGAGGCCAGTCAAACAGATATTGAAAAGTTCGTTATGAGCGTTGTGTCTGAGAACCTTGAAAATTTAAAAGCAAAATGTTATCAAAAAGCTTTTGATGCAAATTTGGTCCATCTTTCACTGCAGCAATGTTTAGAAGAACTGACTCTGTCAACTCGGTGCTTAAAACATAAACCACCGAATACGTTAATTGCGAAAGTCCTTCTCCATGTTTGCAGCAAAACATCAGAGATTGTTTTGAAAAATCAAAGGGCATACGAGGAGGAAAATTCTTGTCAAAGAGAGCTTAATAAGCAAAGGAAAAGGCTGTATAATGACTTTGTTTCATTTTATGAAAATTCCTATCAAGACGAAAGGGCTTTTGAATGTTTCCTACTTGAACTGATCACGTGTATGAGACACGTTTTACTGGACAAACTGGCGCTGGACTTAATCAAAGTATTTTCACATGATATTATTAGAAGTAAAAGCAACTTACACGACATTGTTCTTGAATACTTATTCCATGAGATGGATCCGTTAAAGTATATGGAATATGTAGCAAACAACACTGAATTTGTAACTTCGTGGCTTCGTAACAAAATGACAAAAATGCTCGTCAAAGAATTTATAGGAAAATCGTGGATCCAGTATAAAAGTGAAGAAAATGTTAAGAATTACGTCGAATTTATAAGAGGTAAAATAACTTCCAGGGAAGTGAAACTGTGCTCTCAAAGCAGAATGAAAGATTGGTGTCAGCTCTTTAAGGAACTTGTGGAAACAGAAAAATATCCATTGAACTTAGATTTAAGTGATATTTTGGTATATGACGTTCTGTGTTTGAAAAAATTTACTGAAAAGGTAGTCAGATTTTGTGAAAAGAAATTATTTAAGGAAATTTGTGACGAGATGAATTTGCCAGGTATAAATGAAACCGCACAGTGTGAAGAGCTTTTAGAAAACGAATTGAACAGGCCGTACGAAACGATTTTACTGAATTTTTGGGGATGTCAAGTTAAATGTCCTTTTTGTGGGGCTCCTTGTAAAAAGCAAAAAACAATCAAACACAAGCATGAATCATTTTGTCATTATCCAAGGGGCCTGTCTGGTAAAAAATGGGAAAACTCTTCCAAATTAGTCGAAGAATTTTGCTCAAGTTCTGTGTATTCTGAAAACAGTTGTTATGAAATGAATGATGGTTTTCATTTGTACAATGAGTACAAGAAGGATTTTCCTAACTGGACTATTCAGAGGCATGACAACCGCGATCCTGAATTGGTTTATTGGCGATGGGTTATGACATACTTAAACGATTACTGTGCCCACTTCTACCAGTGTTTGCCGGCTGACATCCCAGATGCATGGCAAAATAAAGACACTCCGGATGTAACTACTATCAAAGATTCTAACAAAATGCGACTTCAAAAAGCTTTCAAAAATAGAAGTAGAGCTGCTTGGGAAAACATCAAAACGAATTACTCTTTTTCAGGCGATGCCCCCATATTTTCTACGAAGTAAGAAGCAAATATGTTTTGTAATTTGTGACGTAACAAATTTGTGTAGCAATAAAACATTTTTTGGACACACTTGTAGACACATACGGCATAAAGTCTATACATGTTTATCAATTTAACGTTGTGTGTTAAACCAATTAGACGCTATGTGATAAGCACTTATACGATATGTGTTCAATAATTAAACACAGAAAGATTACTTTACGTGGTATTTTGCCGACATAGTACTCAGCGGAGACAAATGCACTCAACATGATTTCAAACAAAATCAAAGAAAATAAGATTTTCCTTTAAATTAAATAGATTGTACACTCCATGTCAAATTTTCGAATTATTTGTTTTAAACTGTATTCTCCTTTTAAAAGCGATCACGTGACTTAGATGAATTATGCGAATGAGCACCAAAGACTTTTTAAGTAAATGAAATGAACAAAATAGCTATATTACTGTCGCTACGTTAATGTGATTCAAGTATAAGTTTCACTTCCGATGTTTTGGGTGTTTCATCCTCTTTGTAGATTCTCATCAAATGTCTGTTTATGTTCGATTTTTTTTTTTGTTTTGTAACCAATCTGAAGACTGAAAATTTGGTTCTTTTTATGGATAATGAAATAACTTTGTTTGTCATTTCATCAATGGTAACAGACTATGAAAGGAAAGGTGGTTTGTTGTTTGTTATGATAACCACAATGATTTCTGTAAGGGACCACTTTGGTATAAAATGTAAGCACCATTAAAACATTGTAAGATATTTCAGATGTAATGACATATGCTTTTTATTCTCAGCAGCCCTAAAGGAGTCTCGCCGACCTTGGAATCTTACTTGTTTCTACATTATGCTTAGTTTTGTCTGTAATCATTCGTATTTATCATTTTTGGTTCTGTAGATTAGACCTATCTATTTCTTTTTCAGTTTTGTAATTGTCGAAAGACGTCAGTTTCAATTTTGTTTCTGAAATTACAGAAATAAGTATCAAGTTTCAAATTGGATAAAGTAAAAGAAACGGCATGACACTGAGAATCACCATGCTTGTAAAAATATTCGCAAATACATGACTTCAATGACTTTCATCTTTAATTGAAAGGATAAACATTTTCTTTTCTAAGTTTACTTCTATGCCTCCCTCCAATTTTATAAAAAATCACCTGTCTGGTACAGGTCTCATACAAAGTTGCAGTAGCTTGCACTGAGTTTTCATTGCTCATGGACATTTCCACATAATACTGTGTTTGCTTAACTGGGAACACAACGGAGTGCACAAGTCATCATTGATCAAACAGAAGGAAGATACACCATCAAAGTACCGTCACCAATTTTGTTTAGAGATATGATCATATTGCTAAATATGTTTGGGGGTTGTTTTAGCCCCTTTAATGGCATATGCAGTCATTGCAGTAACTACAATTCGAATGAACATACCTAATATAATAAGTCATTTGTGTTTCATTTTCATTGTGTGCAACGGTAATACTTTTGTTACAGAATTACTTAATTCATGAAGAATAACTCCTGGGTTAATTTTTGCTATGCTATAGTTATCTCCTGATGTATTTACAAAAGACACAAATGAAATAAATTATTCTTTGAACTAAATAAACTTTGTCGAAGGTTAAGAATAAATCTAAGAAAGTAATCTTTGTTTTTAAAATAGGCTCTTTAATACGACATCTTGATCAAAATCAGCTTGTCTGCTTGGACAAACAACTTCAGTTCAACTCCCCGAGAAGATGTAGAGTGGAAAAATGTGAACTTATGAGTTAATTTTTAAAGTAAGCTCAAACTACGAGTTCTTTTCTTTTTGTTCTTTTGCACAAGCTCATACCATAGTTGGAAAATTTTACACATGTAGCAACACACATTGCTCTGTAAGCGATAAAGATATTTTATAGTTTCTTGTTTGCTTGTTTCGTTGTTTTGTTTCATGATCTTCACATCTATACTCTTGTGTGTATAAATGTGGTGTAAACGATTCTGGTTTGTGAAGCAACGATATATGTTTATACCTTGAAGGAAATTGTAAGAGATGTATAAACTTGCTGCGAAACAACTTGTCATATTCTGATATTCTGATGTTTATATGTGTAAAGTGAATGGATAAATCAGTCTAACAAAATCTGAAGTGTCTTGTTTGTGGGTACATTCTTCTTCCAAGGATTCAAGCTTAGTGCGTATGCTATTCCATAATATTTTACAAAGGTATTTGAGTATATTTATTTGAGACGACTTAATTATAAAATCATAAAAAAATAATTAAAACTTAAATATTGTAAGGGAGGGATTGAGAGTTGGAGTTCGGGGTCAAAAGTGTTTGTTGTAGACTAATTGGGTTTCCAATACAAGAACTAAAATTTACAATAAACTGTATAACAGCAAATAAAATTGATTTTGTTCTTAGATTTTTGAAACTTGGATTGATGAATCTTGGAAAGTTATTGAAAACTTTGTAAACACAAGATTTAAACGAACTTTTATTCTAACTTTTCGGCAAATCCAGCCATTGCAGTGACTTCGATTTAAATGATCTCACTATGTGTTTCTTTTTTCATCGTGAGGTAATGTTCTTGTTACTGATTTATTTTATTCATGCGGAATAACACTTTGTTTATCATTACTTTGCAACAGCTATACATTCTAGAACATAATGAACGACACAATTGATACAAATCATTCCTTTAAAATTTATTAAGATTGATGAAAGATATGAAATGAATCTAGAAAAGAAATCTCTAAGTACTTAAATAGGTTTCTTGAAAATCACATCTGGTCAATACAGCTCAGCTTGTCTGTTGTACAAACAACTCCAGTTCAAAGTTCTGACAAGACTTACCTCCGTATTCAAGCAATGTTTAATCGGAGGAATTTTCTGCTCAAACTCTAAAGTTACTTGAAACTTTGTGCAGATGTTACAGCATATTTTGTTTCTTTCAGAAGTATACGATATGTTATTTTTTATCGTTTTGTTACTTTTGTACTTTAGTTATTTTTCGTTAATGATTTTTATATTGATCGTAATGCCAGTGAAAATGCTTCATATAAGATTCGGTTGTAAATCAAGTATAAATTGTACTTATCTAGCATATGTATAAATATAAATGGGTAAAACAGTATAACAAACCCTTAAATGTCTTGTCTTATGTATGTGTATTTTGCTCTAATTATTAAATACGAGTCTAAGCTTTGTGCACACAGGTATGGAAATATACCGCACAATAAGAGGGAGTGGTTAGTCCTCTAGTGCGCGGATTGGCCATCAAATTTTACAACGGAATTCATAAATAAAAGTTGGCTCCCAGAAGTGCCGTGAAGTTGAAAGGGAATGAAAACACTTCCATGGTGCTTTTAATTTCATCAATAAGAAATATATTGGGTTCACCGTTATGACGGTGGACGGCGGCGGGTCCAACAAGGCTTTTTGGTCCAGGCGTCCCTTCTCCTGTCCGTCCTGTAGGCAAAAATTGGTCACAAGATATTTTCGTCTGCACGTAGCGTAAACTAATTGAATCACAAATCATTTGCAGGAATTAGAGCCCTTTCAAAGCGCACTATTCATTCACGAGGTGCATCTAAGGCCTTGATGTAACACGGAACGGCGGCTCTCATTTCCCCGAGAAACGGTAACGTTGTGGGAATGATAACACAAGGACATATTAAAGTAACGCAAGACAAAATTTAGTTAAACTTTCAGCGTCGAGAAAGGTATTTTTAATGCAAAATGTTCCCTCGAAGAACTGCTTGATTACAATATTAGCACATTGGACCTGATATTAATCCACGTGGATGTGGCGTATTACTTTAATTTCCTAACTCGAAATTTGTTATAAGGTTGAAGTGAAATAAACCAAGTAAAAACTAAGAACACTTATGTTGAGAAATCCGCACCCTTTTGACAGTCAAATGGGTTATGAGCTAAAATTTAACTTAGGGTTATTTACTTCCATGGAGGAACAAAGCGGAAAGTCCAGAACATTCTAATATCTCGCCAACTCTGGGTCAGGAACCAACAAATATTGAAGGGTGATTCAGTGGTTTTCATCACCCTGTTGAAGAAACTCTTCCAAGAAAGCAGAAAAGCACAAGCCCGAAACAAAGGCCACAAGGCTCCTAAAGGTAAAGTTCTTTGTTCAAACAAAGACAAAACTTCTTTGGCATCAACACGCTGTCATTGATTAAAAACAAATGGCCTGATGCAAAAAAAACAATTGATCGCACTAATAAAATTGATTGTGTACTACGTTGAAATCAACACCTGAACACTGCAGTATGTAATTTGAAACTAACTTTAGAAAAAAATTAAAAGTTATTGCAGTATTAGAAAAACATTTAAACGACCTTCTCTAAGTTTTCTGCAATGCAGTCGTTGGTATGACCCCAACGTAAACGAGCATATCGCATATGCTAAGTCTTTGTACTTTTTTCATCATGAGACATTATTTAGTTACATTAATTGAGTTCTGAATTCATAGAGAATTACTCTTGGTTTATAATTACTTTGTAATAGTTATCCTCTGAAACATCATAGAAGACACAAGTGACCCAAATTATTCCTTTTAAATTAATTAGGTTTGCTACATGAAGCTAGAAAGAAATCTTAGTCTCTAAAAATCTGTTAACTTAAAATAACATTTTGATCAAAACAGTTTGTCTGTATGTGGAAACAACTTCAGTCTTAACGCACTTACAAGACCAAACCCCGTATTCAAGCTATGTTTAAAAAAATGAAATTACCCGCAGAATTTTAAAGCAGTTGACAGATCAGACGTGCTTTTTTTCTCATCGCTCGGTAATGAGAGCGAGATATGGATTTGGTCATACGGGTATTTGGGTCAAAGGTCATGTTGTTGATGAAAACAAACCCGACCGGCTAATGTATGCTGTGTATACACGTAGTAGTTGATTTCATCGGCTTATTTGTTGCCACGCGATTATGACGTCACACCCCTACCCATTGTACTTACTTTGCAGTTGAGTTATATAATGCAATGCCAATTGCCCTAGCAAAAGTTGCCATGGAAACGGTGAATTGTCCTGAGTTACTAGGCTCAGGGGCTAAGCCAGGGTGGGACACCCCAAGGTGACCGAAGGTCCATTACGAGATAGGGGTCAAAATGAGTGTTTGTGTGAGGGAGTGTCGGTATGTGAGTCCACTTTAGGTTTGTGAACAGCTATACAAAAGGCGTTGCCTATTTTCTTCAAACTTTGTAGGAAGACACCCAGCTAGACCGTTGTGCCTGGCATTTGACTGGCAGTAAAGGTCAAAGGTCAGAGGTTAATGGCCGAATTGTGCAAAATCATTGTTTTAGCTATCTTACCATGGGAAACATCACTAGTACTGACATGGAACTTCACACGTATGATGGGGATCATGGGGGATGTCAAGTATGTATATATATATATATATATATATATACATATATATATATATATACATATATGCAAGAAAGAAACAAACACATGACACACGGCATACTGTAAAACGATCCAAATTAAACTTCAATTTCAGGACATAAAATGTAGATCGTGTCAATCTCTAAAGCAATAAAAAATGTTAAAAGTTGGTAAAACGTTAAAGGTTACATAAAGGTTACATAAAACTTTAACCCAGTGTGAAAGCTATGAAAAGTTTTGGTAACTTTTAGGACCGCACAGGTTACGCAACATTTATCATGGGACTTAAAGCGGCCCTTACTGACTGTATTGTGTTGTATCTTAGCTTAGCTTATATATATATATATATAAATATAATATATGTAATGATTAAGAAAAAGTTCCAAGTGTAGTCTTAGAGATATAAAAATAGATGAAAATCCGAAGAGAAAAACAAAAGATGGACAATAGAGAGTACCGTTTTTGTTAATGTCAAATATTATTTTTAATATTGTGATTTTCTGAATTGAAATGCTCCGCCACGGGGAAGCCACTCCATTTGTCTCGGATGGATTTTTTGTGGTTGTTGAATCTCAACCGAAAAGGAGTGGCGGTTTCTCCCACATAGTTGCCTAGTCAACATTTGGTCCAATAAAGGATGTAAATTCAGAAAATCACATCATTCACGATATGAAATGCATCCTTATAGCTTCCGGATTCAGATCCACTTCTGAAAAAAAAACAAGAACTGAAGTGGATCCTCCGACTAAAATCATTCAAATTCGGCTTAAACAGAGATTTGGGCCTACTTAAGGGATATTTCTTCGTCGACTCTTTGTAACGTAGTCATTATTTTTTACGGCAGCCATATTATGTAACATTCGGAAACAATTTTTACGTTCTTCCCTGTTTTTACTTCTTTCATCAAAATGACTTAGAATGTTGCCCGATTTCTTGGTTTCTTTTAGATATACTTTTGTAACTCCGAAATGTTTGTTTTATTCAGATTCCCTTTGCTCCTGTTAGTAGTCAGATCTAACTGTAACGTTTATTTACAAACAAAATCGATATAATTTTTAATTCTCTCCTTAGAGGCTCTTCACCGATGTCCCAGCTCTGCGCGTCCCTCTACTTTGACGGCCGGGCGTCCGTTGCACTACCTGGGTAACTGGGCCCGGGTCGTGCGCACGTACCCACTTCCTGTGCATTGACAGTACGGCTTGCGCCAAGTAGAGACGCATTGACGTCACGTGAAGTGCCTCTTTAAGACGCAACGCGATGCGCGTCTTTATTTTTATATTATTTCTTAGCGTTCAATTCTCTGTGACGTGATTCATTTTATCACGCTCATTTAATTTCACTTTCACACGCAATCTGTCAACGTGTTTGGATTTAAAGCTTTCATTAGTCATTGAAGAAGGCCCCAGGTGGGGCGGAAATATTTGACATTAACAAAAACGGTACTCTCTATTGTCCATCTTTTGTTTAT
>WURT03273395.1:0-15944 GCA_009936505.3 Holothuria glaberrima
TCATCGAACTGGCTCATTATCGAATGATAAGCCTCGCCTACATTGCAACGTTTTGTATTGCTGCATATTCATTTAGTTAGAACGGTTACATGCATGGGCCGTATTTCCACTCATTACGCAAGACGTTGTGACCTTGCTAACCCTGTGTTTCATGCTCACAACGAGCTACCACAGCAGTTTCCGTAAGGCCTATGCTGTACTGTGGGATATTGCAGTTTACCCAGGGAGATGCAGTGTCATCTTCCTGGTTGACCATACTGTTCACCACCTTCCATACAGTGAGCATTATTCACAGGACGGTTTTAATTTATCTATTGAAGACTTAAACACAATTTTTTTGCAACGTGGTGTCACAGGTTGGTCAAATTTTCGTTTTCTACCACTACTAGGGCCTAAACCGATAGTAGCAGTTACGCACCAAGTAATTCTCTTTTACATCTTACTGTTTCGAAAGTGAAGCAACTCGCTTAGGGCCAAAGACTACACTTCAAATTATAGTGACTGTAACTTTGTGAGTGTTATTTTAGTATAGAAGGGAGGTGGTAAGAACCCCCTTAGTATACTAACTGTAGTTCAGTTCAGACAGTGTAGTGATAATTCTCAGTAGTTCGTTATTTACGAACATTTTGTACATGCTGTAGAAGGCGTCTGTTATTGTCTGACGTAGCTTAATAAAAAGGATTTGATTGGTGGATTTCAAATCAGGGGTGATGAAGTTGTGGTTTGTATGCATAATTGTTTGGGTGAACAAATTTGTCAGTTGTTACAGAAAGGTTAATTACTTGTTAATTAGTACGCACTGGGTAGAATTTTTTTCCCAGTTACCTCTCTTTCATCGAACGGGATCCGATGGTATGTAAAAACGGATAGGTTAAATAAAATGCCTCACAAACGCAATATTTCCCTTTAAGGGCTATAACTTTATTAGTTTACACAAAACGGGTGTATTTCATTCAGTTCACGTGTATGATCAATCCCACTTGCGCACGAGCCGATAACGGTGATATCGGAACTTGCCGATAGCCGATAAGTCAAACTTATTATTGGCCCGATACTGATGACCGATAACAAAGTAAAATATTACATGAAAGTCAAGCTATGTTTGCTATGGTAAGCCTGTGAGGTTATTTGTTTACATTGCCAAAGGAGGAATGTACTCAAGATAGCTTGGACTTAAAAAACTAAGGTCAAGTGAAAGGGGGTATAAATCCGCCATTCTTTCTACCAATACCTGCTGAGTTTCTAATTCAGATTTCTTAAAAAATCCCACCAAAAATCTCCACTGCAACTCAGACAGTTCCCTGAATAAAAGATGGAAAGGCAGTTCGATCATTTGTGTATAATTCCATAATTCCCGATGCAGTGCAAAATACGACATAACATTGTACTGTGTTCTAGCCATATATGCTTACGTACATACGTGATTCTTATTGTAAAATACGAAGTATGCTGCAGTACATTCAAAATGACATTGGCCTTGTGCTGTGCATGTTACGTGCGCTGGTTTTTTTCACTGTACAGTACAGTATGTTGCATGTAGTACGTAGTAGTACAGTCTGGGCCTTTGTAGTAAATTCTTGCATAGATAATTGCCACAAGGATCACACATTATCCTTCACTCATAAACTATTAGTTGCTCACGAAGCCACGAGGTTTGCACATGTATTGCACAGTAGAACAAGTGTACTGAGAGCCCACACCGTTAGTGTTGTATCTCGTATGTTTATTTTGCGCAAGGCATGTGAGCAACATGTTGCACCCCCCTGAATTGGACCGCGGAAATGTACGTTGAAAGATTTCGATTTCGGAAAAGTAATTATGATTTCTTCAGGGAATCTTTCAAAATTAAACTTAACTTTTTGACGGGAGATATTGGAAATATATTCCGCAGGCTTTTAAGGGACCGTGTGAAGAGAGCAAAGAACAAATCAGCGGGAATTCTTCATTGCATGGGAGGCCTAACGTTAGAAATGATATATGTATGATGAATAGTGAGACTAACGTTACGCATGTTCCGCAAATAATTTGCACTTGTAAAAGATCATGCAATGCCCAGTTTTGAAAAGTGATCATGGCTTCTCCTCTGGCATCGTTTGCTTACGTTTAGGCTACGGGCCTAGCCCTAGGGTTTCACTGAAGAAAAGTAGGGGAAATGGATCATTGCAGGTCACAGTTGTGTACACCCAGGCTTTCTCAAAATTGACAGTAGTGCCAAGGGAGTTCAGAATTTCGGTTGCCGTTATCGGCGGCAACTGCCAATTTTGCTGATACATCCAACTAAACCTGGGATCTTGAATGATAATCCACTACTTCGACTGCGTATAAAAATGTGAAATGTGCGTTTCTTTTTACATTTAAAACCATTCTTCACTCGTTTTGTTTTTGCATCACATCAGTAAGTTCTTATCGACTCGTACAGTGTGATATTTTTTGTTTAAATTACTTACATACAGTAGTACATCCAACTGGTGTATACAACTCAAGTGAAAGTACACAATGATTTAGTTCACGGCAGCGCGGAATACTACCGTGCGGCATGCATGTTCACAGCGTACATAACACTAGGGCTAATCGGAAAATGCTAATGATGAAAGTCTTTCATAGTATTAAACTTATTTTGGCACACACCTTTTTGGATTTTTACGTTGTTGTGACTTGGGAATGTGTGAGTATTAGTGACATTCGAACTATTAAAGGATAGATATAGTGGGCACTGCGATTGCAAATGTAGCAGTTTTTATATAGCTCATTTTTTCACAATTTATTTGAAGACCAGGGGTACTTGCCCGGCGGGCTGCAATATCGAGCGCCATACTTGTCCGAATGATTTTTTAATTGTCCCGGACTGTTGGGCAGGGGATTTGTCGAACCCTGAATACCATGTAATTACTTAAAACTACTTGTTCACTACAAATTTTTATTACAACTTTTATCCCCCCCCCAAAATGCCAATAGTTGCCAATTTTCCACAATTGAGTCCTGGAATGTATATTCCTGGAGGTGCAGGAACCCTAAGATGGTTTGTTTCGCTCAGTGGTGGTGTTCATATGGCAATTGGCCAGCTGGTAACAGGGTGTTATACCACTGAAAGAAATTATGCCTTTATTTGAGATTATAATGACTTGGATTGAAAATGACAACTGGAAATCTTAAAATCTTTTTAACTCAACATACATGATGTAAATACAGGATTTTTGTCTCCATCTTACTCGTACCGTGCATTTTCATATTCTTACAGCAAATATTAGCCCTCCAGACCCCATGTGTCCTATGGTCCAGCCTGTTACAAGTCTCCCAGGTGACATTGGAAATGTTGTGTCTTGGACCATTCCTGCCTGCATTGATTCAGAAGACGGTGCAATAACACCAGTTTGTACAGAAGATTCGGGGTCATTATTCCCTGTGGGTGACAATGTCGTCACATGTACCTGTAGAGACACCGGTGGTCTTACTAGTACCTGTTCTTTCACTGCACAAGTTTCATCAGGTGAATTTTATTTGATATTATTTGGACCTTGAGAAATTTTTGGTTGTAAATCAGATTTTAATGTGAATTACTGCAGAAAATAGAGTGTCCTGCCCACCTGGAAATAAAATAAAAATGGAAAATTAGTTTCCATTTTTACAGTCAAAGAAAAAGTCAGGGAACTTAAAAAAAAAAAAAAATGCCTTCAATTAGGGGGAAATTGGTGAATTTGATTAACCTATGTATGTAAGGAATTGATTACGTGCTACATTTTATTTCAAATAGCACAAAGTTAGTTTTAACTAGGACAAGGACAAAATGATTACTCTGTAGTTTAAAAAAAATTCTTCTGGGGAAGGGGAAGGTCAAGGAACTCTGTTTTTTTTTTGAAAAGGCAGGAATTTTGGATAAACAGATCTTCATAACATTTTTCAAGTAAGCTCACCATAGATAGCTACAAGAACAACATCAAGGTGGCAGGCTTGTAGTGCGAGTACAGTGTCATGAGTACGAGTATCTTAAAATGTTAGCCTGGGTATTAGTCATTGGGTTAAGTGTTTTGAAGGCAGCAGGCTTTCCTGTGCATAAAAGTTAAAGTTTTTGGAAATTTAAATTTGGAATTCATATAAGCCGTGATTTCTTCATAGGTCCAATGTGCAATGCCTTTTGTGCCTAACAAGTAATCTGTGCCTTGCAGGAAGGCAATCTGAAGCTCATGTAACCATGCACTGTTTTAAATGTACCCCAGTGCTGTTTGTCTGACAATGCATCCTTTCATCTAAGTTAGTAAGTTTTCTCCTACAGTAATGCTTTTTTTAACTGTTACATATCTTTGCACAAATCAATGGAAGGAAAGGTGACTGGTCATTACTTTTTTCGTGGAAGGCGTACCACCATAACTATATGTGCAAGACAAAAAGGAAAATGTGACTCTACTGCCCACTTTCACCAGCTTTGGTGCAGCTGCCTCTCTTGGATTTTTTCTTCTTTCTTTTTCTTCTGCCTCTTAAAGACAGACACTCGTCACCCAAAAGTATATTTTTACTGTGGAGTTAACAAAATTCTCACTTGGTGACTGCTCTTGGATTGACACCAAAGTTTGAAAATTCAAAAGATGCAGAGTAGCTCACATTTCACACAATGCAGAGAGAGTGCTTGGATTACACATTATATCCTTGTATGCTGACTAGGACATGACCTTGAAGCAATAAAATAGGTTTATGTCTGCACAAGGAGGAGCTTTATAAAGTTATGGGAGAAGCTACAAGTTGCATAGTTGGAAGAATTGGAATTGTCTGGGATGACAAGATTTGTGCTTTAGGCTTCTTTCCTCTTCTTCAGTACTTTCTTTCAACCAGAGATGTGATCAGATTGTGCTATTCTGCCACTCATTTAAATCCTGGTATGTGTATCTGTCAGACAAACTTCTGAGATGACAATATCTGGCATGAAGAGAGGACAAGTGGGAATAGCAAAGTATAGTTGCAGAACATTGATTTATTGGGTTAACTCTACAGTGATTCAAAGAAAGGTGCATTTCTTCAAAGTAGACTGGACATGGTGGTCTTCTTTGTTTCCATTTCAGTATATTGTGCTGATCATTTTTTGTATATTTTTAGGGACTTAGTGTATTTTAAGTGACTTATCTGATAAGTCTCATTTCTGTATTATAAAGGTACTATAACAAGGTTTTGACTAAATTTGAATGTGTACTTAGTTTTGGAAGAAGAAGAAGAAAAAGAAGAAGAAGGAAGAAAAAATGAAAACTGCTTTATTGGCCTGGCATAGAATTTTCCTAGCAGTTTACCTTACCATCTGTGTGTCAAACATCTTGTGTTTTCCCTTAAAGGCAGTAGGCAGTCACCCCAAAATTTGCTTTGAAAAATCAGCAAACTCTTGCAAATCTCCTCTTATTGCATTACAAGCACCTCTGAAGACATTTTGAACATAACTATTACAAACAATAGGTAAAGCAAGGAAAAATTCTCCTTGAATTTCACAATTCACTAACAAAAATATTGTCACATGATCAAAATAGGCCATTCATGAACTAGAGTTACGGGGCATACTTTGATTGGGGTGACAGCATTTTCCCTTTAAATGAAATTTAAACTCATTATGTCTGTTATGCAGTGTAATTTTGGGTTGTTTCTGTTTCATTGGGAGAGGAGAGAATATATTCCCTCTGTAATTAGAAACTGACTATTTCTTTCCATTTCTAGACTATGCAGAGACTACTATTCTTAATATTTACTGTGACATTCATGATCTGTTGAATGAACCTCATTGATGTGTCTGAATGTTTCATCTCTCATTGTCATGTTTTTGGATCCTTGGAGGAGGAGAGAACAACCTTATTCTGGAATTAAAAACTCACCATCTTTCTATATTTTTAGAGTAAGCATTGCATATTGTTATGTCTTTGTTTCTTGTGATGCCTTTGTTTCTTGTGATAATCACTCATCTGTTCATTTCAGCTGGACCATTGATGTGTGTGAATGTTCCCAATCCCATTGAGATGTTTGTGGACCCTGGTGTGCCAGGATCTATCATTTCATGGGTAGAACCAACCTGCAGTTCTCCACTTGCCACCTTAACCTGTTCAGAGAGTTCCCCTCAGTTTTTTCTTACCGGAACAACAAATGCAGTTGTATGTATGTGTACCGCTGGTGCCAACTCTGTCCAATGTGCTTTTACTGTAGCTGTCATGACAAGTGAGTAGAAGAAAAACATATAAAGTCATACAATTATAGGTTCGATTACTCAGAAAACTGTAACTAAATGGTTTAATTAAATGAAAAAATTGAAAACATTGAAAAAAAGATCAAAAGGTGAAAATCTTGAAAACTGCTGGTAAACATGATATCTCAAGAAGAGTAACCATTGAGGAACCCAGGCTTGGCACATGGATGCCTAGTATTGAGTGAATGATTCCAATTTTGTGAAGGTCAAAGGTCATTAAGGTGCCAGAGGTCAAACTGTGAAAGCCTTGTAAGCAATATCTTAAGAGCAGAAACCTTGAGGAATTTTAAACATAATGTGTATGTGCCCTATCTCAAGTAGAAGAATGTTGATTTTAACTGAGGTCAAAGATCATTTGGGGTCAACAGAGGTCAAACTGGGAAATGTGCATAAACATAATAGAACAAAAGTTTGACAAATTTCATCTTTAGTCCTGTTGATGCCCAATATTAAGTAGAACTGAGTTTGTTGGAATTCAGTGGTCATTTGGGGTCAACACCAGAAGTCAAAAGGTGTATACCTTGAAAACTGCTTGTAAACATGATATTTCAAGATGAATTTGAGACAGTGAGGGACCCTGCATTTAGTATATAGATTTACGGTATGGTGTAGATGATCCCTATTGTTTTTGCGTAAGTAGTCAAAGGTCATGTAAGGTCATTGGAGGTCAGAATGCACAAATGTAGCAAACATGTTACCTCAAGAAAGGAAACTTTTTAATGTCATACATTTGTGGCATGTGGTTGCCCCACATTGAGTAGATGATGTCTTTAAGTTTTAGTGGAGGTGAAAAGTCATATGAAGTCACCAGAGGTAAATGTACAGAGACTTGTAGACAGTATCTCAAAGAGAAAAAGAGACATGTATCTCATATTTGGCATATAGGTGCCCAGTATTAAGTACATGATGTCTTTAATATTTGATGGAGGTCAAATGGTCATTTAGTGATAATTGAGGTCAGACTGTGGAAACCTTGTGAACATGATAATTTAATCCAAGGAAGTAAATCTGTATGCATTGTATAACTGGTATGTGGACACCCTGTTTTGAGTAATATTATCTATATTTTTAATGTTGGTGGTCATAGGAAATTTGAAGTCAACACAGGTGAATCTGTGAAAACCTTGCTAACTGGAATTGTTAGGTATGAAATGTGTGGAACTTGTTACTGGAATGGCATGCTTAATGGTCATCTTAACATGATACCAATCTCTTTGATGCCCATGGATGTTTCACATTAGATACCTGAAGTTAAGCACAGTAATTCATAGTGGAACTGTGTCAACTTGTAACCACAGAACTAAAATAGTAAAATTATGTATGAGTGGTAACGGATCACTTAGCCTTTTTGCTTCTTGGTTTCCCTTGCAAGTATCTTTCATGATGTTTCTGATAATTAGAAGTGAACATTACTTGTAAACTACTGAGTTAAGAATTCAAAACGAAAAGATAGTCACATATACATAGAAAGCCTAACACATGTTAGAATATCATACTATACCAATTCAATGAAGGTAACTGTATATGCCCTTTAAGCATTTTTGTTACCATTTCTGTAGGAGTAGACGTGAAAAAAGACTGCAAATGGACCTGAAAAAGGTACACATATATATATGTTTATTTTTACCTATTTACAGCTGGACCTGTTACCCTTCAAGTCATGAACTGCCCCAATACCCCAATCCAAGTCACTCCTCCTTCTGGAAGCAATACAATCCCAGTCGTGTGGTCAGCGCCATTTGCCCTCACCAATGCAGGGGATCGAGCTGACATACTGTCACAGACTCACGCACCTGGTGATCTATTTAACATTCCTTCTGTGACACAAGTGACCTACGTCTTTCAAGCTTCCAGTGCCATGGAAGTATGTACATTTGAAGTGAGAGTTGGTAAGGAACTCATTGCCTCTTACTTTTCTATTAAGCACAAAAATATCTGCTTTGTTTTTGCTTGATATTTCTGTTTAAATAAAAAAATTCAACATTTAAACTGATAATGGAAAGGGTATTGAAGGGGGTTTGATCCATTTAAGACATTGTACTCACCCCTTCTGATCAAATTTATGTTTACTTAACTTGGGAAGGGGGTAGAGAAGTTGCTAATTTTGTTTTGTACTATTTTTCTTTTTATGCATTTTGTACATGCAGTTTTAGGGGAATATCTTTCATTAAATGGTGAAAGAAAACAAAGACAACTTCCAGTCACGTGCTATATACAGCTACAATTTTTGTAGTGAGGTACATTTTTCAATCTGAACCCCCCTTTTTTTGTAGTGAGTTACAATTTTCAATCTGACCACACTTATTCCTTCCCCTTTTCAGCTCAACCAGCAAGTGTCAGGATCGTCCAGCCATGTCCAAATGACTTTACCACTTTTGCTGACCCTGGGGTGCTTTCAATACCCATCAGCTGGAATCCTCCCACTGCCGTCAATGAAAATGGTGCAGCAGTGCCAGTCAGCTTTCAGTCTCACTCTCCTGGTTCACAATTTAGTGTACCTAGCACAACGACTGTTACCTATGTCTTTAGCGACAGGGCAGCATCCACAACCTGCAGCTTCCGTATCACTGCCAGTGAGTACCACCTTTTGCATTTTAAAAGTTGGATAGTGATGTAAGAAAGTGCAAGTGTACCCCTAAATGGGGGGTGGGGGAACTTCTGACCAGCAGGCCTTGTACGGCCTGTGACACCACTATGAGAGACAGTTCAAAAATGTAATGTCATAAAGTCAAGGAATAATTTCTCATCATTTATTAACCTTTTTTCCATTTGCTGAATATTCTTCTTTATGTGGTAAATAATGTACTAAATACTACTTTAGTACAAGAACCATCCAGGTTATACCATGTTAAACCCACTGTAGCCTTCTTTGGAAGCTTTCTGGTGTGTGAGAACTTTATTTGGCCAAGGCATGTTTAAAACCATTGAAATGCCCCTCGATAAGCAGTATCATACACTTAATTTTTTTCTTTAAAGTGTTCGCTTTTTCCCAGATAAGTATCAAAATCTTCCTTCGCACTCTGCTGTTTTCCAAAATGGACCAGTGCTTTCTCATAATACAAAAGATACAAAGATGTTTTGTTCAATTTGTAATTCTCAGATTCTCATTGCATACTTGTTATGCATAATTATGATGTGTGTAATAGGTTGAATTTGATACAATCAAAGTCAAAGTTTTAATGTTTTTCATTGAAGTCAAAGTAATTTTGAAAGAGCAGAGGTCAAAATATGGCCTTTTTACTTTCATTCAAGACATGCAAATTTCGAATGGAAAACCCTGTATTTTCAAGTGTAATCCCATAGGCGTAGGAAGAGGGTGGTGTGGGGATGGGTGGGGGAGGGTGGGGGGATTTAGCCCCCAATCAAAGATGTGGGGCAGAACTATCCTTCCCCCCAGATCCAAGGGCAAAAACCCCTTATTTGTCTCTTCTATAAGAAATTCCAAAATTTGCAGTCATTTATCTTAAAATCTGCCCAAAATGGTACACCAAATTGCGTCTAAGGACCCTCAAATATGGACAGTGATCTGAAACGAGGTTCAGCCCCCCCAGTCTCGAACAGCTTCCTATGCCTATGTCTGATCCAATGAGTGAATGAGCATAGTCTAGAGGGCAATACATGGTGTACGTAGGTATGTGTAAAGTAAGAAGTTTTATAACTTCAGCCTAGATCCCATCTTTGCCACTCAATAAACCATTTAGCTTTTAACGAAATACTAAGATGAAACAATTTGACCAAACAGTTGCTTGGAATAGAATAGTGACCATTTGTCTTTCATCTAGGATCCACTTGGTTAGTGGAGCTGATTTTGCAAGATACTCTCCTTGTTCTATCACATAACTGGCTAAATCATATGCTAAATCTCACTGGTCAGAACCAGGTTTCTGTCCAGGTAGATTGGTATTGTTACATATGAACACATTCTCACAAGGAAATCCTCTTCAGATTGTGGTCCGATCATAGTATAAAGTTACCATGTGAACCCTCAAAATTGCAGTCACAATGCAAAGATTTAATTGCAGTCTGAAGCATGATCTAGACCACAGATCCCTTTCAGACTAGCAACTACAAAGGATTATGAAATAGAGTTTTGGTGTGCCGTGCATCTTTTTTGTCAATGGCATTTTACTGTGGCCAGAAATGATGAATACCAAAACTGTACCCATAATTCTTTGTTATTGCTGTTTTAGAAAAAGATCTATTACTATGTTGTTAACAGAACAGAAAACACTACTTTTAGGACTGCAATCAAGATATCATGAAGGCCAGTATAATTTTCCACTGTAATGGATGGTTCTCTTTTCTATTTTCTTTATCAATCATAACATGCACATTTTATTCCCTGTAGGTACTAGAATTGTTCCACCTGCAATCATTAACTGTCCAGATGGTATCCAGACCACTGCTACAGTAGGTACACAGGTTGGTGTCACTTGGGAGCCTATCATGTCAGTGACACCTACAGGACAGCTTGGTATGCTCGCATCTGCATCCCATAACTCTGGAGATCTTTTTCCAATCGGAAAAACGGGGGTCACCATTGTTTTCATTGATCCTAATGCTCCACAGAATACTGCTACTTGTCAGTTTCAAGTTTGCGTCTGTAAGTATAGAAAACACATGCTATCCTTACTTTTGTAAAGATAAGTGATTTGATGACATGATATGAAAATGTGATATTTCTTGGTAGAGAATGAATATGGATTTCCAAGTGATGATTTCCTTGAAGACAATTTTGTTCATCCAGTTATAAAAATAAGCTCTTTTTGCAAATAGTACAGTCTGCCAGGAGAGCACTTGTGTTTACAATCGTTAATTCACAAGGTTGGCCAGTTCAGTCTGCTGTAGGGAAGAATCCTATTACCAGTAATTTGGGTAGTTTATGCTTTTGTGTGACAAATCGTTACTCCACTTAAAGAATTTAAAGACGTCTGTGCTTTGACAGGCCAGCTTGAGTGTCATGCAACTCTCTTATTGTCCACATTTATGATATGGCACCATTCGTCTTTCTGCTGTGAATTTATAATTATTCAGAATGCCCGTTCCCTCTTTAAATTGATAAAAGGGTCTACATCCTCTTTAAATGGTAATGACTCGTGTACTCGAATTAAAGCAACTTCTGTTTCAAAGTATGCAAAAGATTCATAATATATTTTGCAAGTTTATGTAAACAGAATTAAATTTGTTTTTTTTGAAATACATGATAAACCTATGACAGTGGAAAGGATATGAAATAAACAGAAGAACTGCCCATTTGTGGTAATTTATTTTATTCACAATATTTGTAGGGTTATACTGAGCAGATTTCTCATTCTTTTAAATCAGCAGTTGGGTGATTTAAACAACTGTGCAGTGTTACAATAAATAAAAATGTCTCCACATTTTTGTAGCTTGTTTGATTTCGGCTGGAATTTACTTTTGGGTTTTTTTCATTACTTGTAGCTCAATTTATCTTTACTATTTGCTTGTTTTCTTGTAAATTTCACATTATTTTCATTTGATTTTCCAGCTGCACCTCCGGATCCTCCGACTTTAATTTCCTGTCCTCCTGGTGTCACCGAGAGGGCTAATACATTAACAATTCCAGTTCCTGTTTTTTGGGCACCCCCTACTGCATTGACATCAGCAGGAGAATTTGCTATAGTTACAATGCGGACACATCAGTCTGGAGATACCTTTCAAGTTGGCACTACCCCAGTCAGTATTACTCTGACAGATCAAGTGCCATTTGGCCAGTCAGTAACATGTACCTTCCAAGTGACAGTTTGTAAGTTGAATAGTGTAACTTCAATTATGTATTTGTCAGTTTGTAAGTTGAATAATGTAACTTCAATTATGTATTTGTCAGTTTGTAAGTTGAATAGTGTAACTTCAATTATGCATCCGTTTTGTGAGTGAAATAGCCACAAAAATTAATAATTCTGACATGGTGGATAGGGAAAGAAAATAAAAAGAACCAGTTTCTATTTTTGATATGGTAAAGAGCTTTTCATCCCAGACTCTGTTACTGGAAAAACATTACATAAGATGTAAGAGTGGAGTGCTTTCAAGTTAAAAAGTCCCTTGGAACACTGTACCTTTAATTCTGTCAGAGTGGCACTGTACTTTTCCTGTATAGGGATATTAAAATTCATGTAAAAATCTTGCCAAAACTGTGTTTAAGACCATGTACTGATTTTCTACATGCCCCTTCTCAAGTCATTGGTACCAATGTGCCAGTTAACTCCCAACAAAGAAGACAGATGTCAGGATTTTCACTTTGTCTAATCAAGAATGGGTCATCCTCTTGTACCACAGTTCTGGACCTCTATTGGGTGGGGCCAGTTACAGTACTGTGTGTTGGATACTTAAGTGTGATAAAATTAATCACAGAGGTGTAAGCAGTTTCTTCACCCTGAAATGAAAAATGGTTTGGGTGGCAGGCACTTCATTTTTTTTTAGCACTGAGAACAAATCACCGAATGTAAAGTTGAGCTCCTTTCTGTATGGGATGCATGGTCAACACTCAAAACTTACATTTTGTAATCCATTTCCAACTCAATCATCCAAATTTTCAAAATGCAAAGGACTCACATATCCTTTGTCATATGTTTTTGCTGGAATGTATGTGTATATGTTGATATACTATACTTTTAAGTATTTTAGCAACTGGAAAGGTTTGACTGAACACTGATGGAGTAATTCATTACAGTCAAACTGGGGAAGTTGTGTTGACTCTTGTACTAACTACTGCTCGAGACATTGGTAATCACTACGCCCAATTTTGACCAAATCTTATTGAATATTTTCTAGTTTACTGGTTTGTATCAGTGATTCTCAGGTGCATCCTGTGTATCCCTACAGTTTATTATTAATACTTTAGATGTTTGATTGGAGAAATACAGAGTAAAATGATATAAAATTGTGGCAAATGTTGGAAATTCTGTTGGGGATGGCAAGTTAAGTGTCAACTGATATACAAAGACATTTATTTAATAAGGGCTTGGAATATAGTACCATTCTATGTCATGAATGGAATGATTATAATGGAATACTATTTTACATATCCCCACCAGTGCCACCAATAATGCCACCAGTACTTAACAACTGTCCGGATGACATCATATTGACATCAGCGTCTGGTGATGGAGTGACTGTAACCTATGTAGCCCCAACTGCCCGCACTCAAGGTGGACAACCAGCTTCTTTGATCAGTCAGTCACACTTTTCCGGACAAGTATTTCCGGTGGGAAAAACAACTGTGAGATATACCTTTGGTGATCCTTCACAACCAACTAGCTCAACAACTGAGTGTGTTTTCTGTATAACTATCGGTACGTAGGGACATTCGTCTATCCACCAATTTTATGTTTGATCATTAACCGAGCATTTAACAATCATAGAATATATGTAGCAAGGTTTCAGTACAGACTGATAATGTATCATAGTGTTTGCCCTCTTCAATGGAGCATTTTAAGGTAACTTAAAATATTTGTGAAATGGTGGTCCCAAGTATAATACATGTAGAAGCATTCTGAAGAAAAATGTGAAACATAAAATCTGACTTTAAATAAGGGTACAAAATATTGTGAACAGTTTGAGGAGAGTCTTGTTTGTATGTGATACCAAGTTGGAAGGTGCTTTAACTTTCTGGCTTACCAATAGGCACATGTGACAGTGATCTGGCTTCTCTGTGTTAAGGGTACAAATAATTGTGAAGGAAGCTATGTAGCGGTCTATGTGTTGAACTAAGAGAAGTATTGTATTACAGTACTATTTTCAATTAGGTGTTACCTGGATATGATAAGTGAAGGTGAAGTTTAAAATTGCTATACACATTGCACATTTATGCACAGATTGCACATTTATGCCCCACAAAGCATCGTGGTGATTTGAGGACATTCTGCTTGTAAAACATGCTGTGTTTTTGCCAATACTCAAATCCACTTAAATATCCACTGCTCGCAGACTTTTTCAGAGCTGTACGCAGCAAAAAACCACAATGTTTGATAAAACTTCCTCACTTCTCTACTCTGTACATCTTGTGTATTCAAAAGAATTCCCTCAAGCGTAAATAGACTACTCCGTAGAAATACAATGGCTAGGCAAATATCTGCTGCAAGACTATTTTATGGTTTACCACAAATTCAACTAGCTCGTCTTCAACACGTTCAAAATACTGCAGCACGAATTGTTACTTTATCCAAAATATCTTGCCACATCACACCTGTTTTGAAACAACTTCACTGGCTTCCAGTCTCTTACTGGATTATTTGTAAGGGCTTGTTAATCACGTACAAATCGCTCAGTGGCTTGGCACCCTCTTATATATCTGATATGCTTCAAATTTACACTCCATCAGGACGTCTTCACTCCAGCGACAAACATTTACTCCAACAGAATCATCCAAAACATTCTTGGGGTGATAGATCCTTCAAAGTAGCTGCCCCTCGACTCTGGAATGAGCTACTGCTCAAAATCAGATGCTGTACTTCTCTGTCTTTGTTTAAAAAACTCTTAAAAACTCATCTTATGAAGATGGCTCTTAGTTAGCTTACCTATCTGTCTCGTCTGTTCATTATTTTCCTCTCCCGCGCCTTGAGCACCCTTTCTGGGTGGATATGTGCTTGTAAGAAATCTCAGTTATTAGTTATTATTATTATTAATTCCACAGAGTTTAAAGGCCCCTCGTGAACAAGCCTCCAAAGTCAAAGTAATTAAAGGAACATCACTAATATACTTACACTATCATGCATACAAGTCATAAGCCATAATTTTGATCAAACCCAGCTGTTCCCAGATTCTATATAATTTATTTTTAACATCCTTTCATTTCATATAGCTTCACGGCAAAACTATCAACTACCCTTCATTAAAGACTGTCGTTTGGCTGCAAAATTGCAGAATTTTCAGGCTCGCTAATGTCAGTGGAGACCGAGACTGCTATATGCTTTAGGGCAGTATGGCTGATCAGTAATTGTTAAACATACACGTTTACACAGAAAATACAACCGCCTACACAGTATTTTTGCTAAACTGGTTCAGGTGCTAGGCTGGCAGCCTCACAGAGTGTTGCCATATTTTACTTTCTAACAAGTAGCATGCAATTTAGATGTGACAAATGTTTCAGTATGATACAGTGGAGGAATTGGGTGTGCATGGCTCTGCTGTTAGTGAGAAGGTTTATGTTTTCAGCCGCCAGTTGCAGAGAAATGTTAGGACACAGCCCTACAGAGTCATGAAATCTGTTAGGAGAGGATATGTAGAGGCTACCTTTGATTTTGAACAGATGAAGTTGGCAGCCACACATTTCACCGTTCTGTTTTTTTTTTTTTCCTCTTTTTCCTCCTTTGTAGAACTTATGCTTAACCCTCCAGATATTACTTCGTGTCCTGGCCTCATACAAACAATGTCATCCACAGGAGGCAGTGTCACTGTCTCTTGGCCTGCACCAGTAGCTGTAAGTGGAGGGCAAGCAGCCAGATTAGTGAGTCAAACTCACTTTCCAGACAGCAGTGCCTTCCAAGTTGGAGTGACAAATGTCCAGTATATCTTTAGCGATCCCAATAATCCAGCGTTAACAAGCATATGCGATTTTAATGTGGAAGTCTGTAAGTATAATGCTGTAATCGATACTCCTTTCATTCACTCAACAAGTTGAGCTATGTCATGGCAATGCGTCTGTCTTTCCATCTTTCCACTTATCTGTCTGTCTGTCTGTCTGTCTGTCTGTCTGTCTGTCTGTCTGTCTGTCTGT
>WURT03273616.1:23056-46784 GCA_009936505.3 Holothuria glaberrima
CGTAAGGACTATTACTCTTTTTGTGACGTTGTATAAAGATGGCTTCAAATCTTATCTTTGTAGGAGCAGTATTCAGCCATTAATGGAGATACAATTTGAACAATTTTATAACCTTTTTTCTACGCGTGGGAAAAATAAGGTAACCGTTGCTCGCTGGATATATCCGTCGTCACATTCGGGTGAATTTGTCATTAAAAAATTCACTTGGTATGTAACTATTTCCTCATGCAAATGTTTTAGTGTTTAAAGGTAGATTTTATCACATTTATTCCTGTTCCGATACCTTTTCTACTGCCATACAAGTACACTGTGATCTTTCCATCAAATTCATTTAGTACATTATCACGCAAATGGCATTAACTCACAAGGTCGAGTTGGCACCCTGAAAAAAACCCGTCGAATATATGGATACAATCAATCATTGGACACGTACGCATCAAACAATTTACATTTTAGTAGGGCTGTCACGATACAGCAGAATGGCATCGCGATTATCGCTGCCAAAGTATCGCAGTTCATCGTAGTATCGCGATATTATCCAACGAAAAGAGAGCCTGTGAATGTATTCAATTTAGATACTTGATACATTTCAAACTCTTTAACTACTGGGTTGTTTTTGTCACTAGTCCGTTTATTTAACAAACATTACATGTATTTCAAAACATGAAAACCTGTAATAAATGTTAATGAATGTCGTAAAATAACACAATGCATTTGTTTGCTTCTACGTTTTTATCTTTTTTGATATCGCAATACTTAAAGGATGTCCCACACTAGTAGATTAAGGGTGGGGCAACAGGGACACGTGCCCCGCCCCCTCCCACATTTGGGGCCCCCACATTTAGAGTATCCTAAAATTTACAAAACTGTCCTATTTGTTATCCACAATCTTTATTTCTAAATTTTTAACATGTGACGTTGAAGTGATGCGTTTCCTATGCTGTTTCGTTGACTACCACAGGGCCTCCCGGACCCAGGATTCGAGCCCGGCAACACGAATATTTCGATGGTCACTAGCTATTAGCTTTCTACTTTTGTGGTTTGAAGGGAACTTTTCCTAATACCGGAACTGTTCTGAGAATCTACCTTTCATTGATGGTGTCGAATTGCAGCGGTTAAAGATCATTTTCAAAATTTTAAGTTAACTAAAAATCACATGAGAAACACGATGAGCTAACATAAACTGGCAAATCTCAGTATTCTTGCTATCGAAAGTGACATTTTAAATTCGGTGAAACACGATGAAATCCTGTCTGAATTTGCAAGCATGAAAGTGCGGAAAAATACACACATTTCACGCCAAGTGATCAGTAATACTAGGCTGTCAATTATGTAATTGTTGATTCGTCAATGTTTCACGGGGGTTCACCTATAGAAAAATTAGTTAACGCATACGGGCAGTAGCGTGCACAGAATTGCATATCTTACCGTGACGAGATCAACTTCTACTATCCCCGACTGATCCTCAAACTTTTGACTGACCTCATTTTGGTCTCAATTGTATGATTTCCTTAAATCTTCCCAATTTCTTACGACTGCACTCTAAAAAGCGTGTATAGTAATTAAACACTTTTTTGCCCGCTTGGAAACATATTTCTATCCCAAACACACATGTTTAATTCCTAAACACTATATGTTTAACTCCTAAACATCATGTGTTTAATTCCTGTATATGTTTAGAGTTTAAACGTGTTTCCAAAGTGGGGGCAAAAAAGTGTTTAGAAAAGTGTTTAATTCATCAACACTGTTTTTACAGTGTTGACACGGAGCAGGGGGCACTGCATACGCACTGTATAGAAGCAGTGTATGCGACGGGAACTTTGAAAAATGGAGTGAGGCGGTGGGGGATTGATAATTCATGGAAGTAAACTCGTATGAGGGGGATTAGCCAAGTTAGCCTCATGTCTCTTACCTGCTATTTTGCTGCTTTTCACGAGTATGTCCTGGCACACGATGGAAAATCATGGGCTGCTTATGGCGGCATGGAATGTCGATATATGAGGGGGAATCCATTATTGAATGCATCACGAACTGAACTGTACTAATGATTGACTTACGTTCAGCAGCGGAGGAACCGGGGGGCTGAGCCCCAATGAATAAAGTGAGGTGCTGAAGGTATGTTCAGCCGCCCCCCCCCAATATTTGCCAAGTGCAGACATGAAATCAATATTTCAAGGTTGGCTATATGCAGCTCAAGACACTCGGGAATTACCGTGTCCGGCCATCTGGAGGGTTTGTAAAGCCCAAAATTTTCTTGTACGCTCCGCGCCAACTGATGGTGGCGCTACGCTTAGATAGTCTTCCTGGCACGTGCCCCCATAATATTTTTTCCGTTCAGCCGTGCCTACTTATGTTCAAGACTGTCATCGAGAGAGCGCGCAATATATAGAGATGTTTGATCGAAATTCTGTTTCTTATGACGTCTTTGGTTAGAAACTGAGCCGTAAAACCTCATCTAAGTAACTTGCTATCCGTGGAATAATCCAGCCAGCCAAGCTGGCATGGATTAAAATGTGTTTGTATAAAAAAGAACTGTCCGTTTGGGAATAATATATACCTTGGGTGTTACGGTACTGTGCCCAGAGTGCGTAAGCTGTACTATAGGCCCCCCCCCAGATTTGAGTGCCCCGGGCCCCCCCCCCACACGCTTAGTCCGGTCCTGTGTATACGTTGTGTCATGTATGTGTTAATTTGGGGTAATGAGTTGGTTACGAGGGAAAGAAAGAAAGGAAGAAAGATAAGCAAGGATGATCAGTTAAGGTCGAGAGGTTGAGACCAAGTTGGATGATGAAAAAGTAAACTTAGTTCCCGAAGGGCAAAAATAAGTTGAGTTAAATATGGAGTCTCGTCGTGTACATTTTTATCCGCGTCTTTTCTACGTAATAACGGTGTTGGTGTTACCTTTGGTAGGTGTACATATTTTATTTTTAATAGGTCTTCCGATAGATTTTCAAGAGAGAGTCTTTCTCTGAGATTGAATTCCCAAAAATATGCATGCTACAACTCTGTTTAAAATTGATAGTGATAAAACAATTAAGGATATCTGTTCTTGCCTTTCATACTGAAGTGTGAACTAACTCCCCCCCCCCCCCCGTCAAAAAAGCATTACTGACAGTATTATTTTGTAAAATTGTAATTTTGTGGAACAATTGGTTCGGAAAGCCAAAAATATCAGAGAATAAAAACATCCACTTTTTAAAACTCTTAGCAGTGAGGACTTCGACAAATCTCAAGAGTAGCTTTTAGCTAGAGTGATGTGCAGTGCTAGGGTCCGAATTTCCCAGACAGTGGTCAAAGTTCCTGCCGGAGGTCGGTGAAATTTAGAAGCCCAAAGTCCCCAAGCAGCGTAGGGTTGTCGAGAGGACGGTCTTGCAAGAAACTTTAGTTATTTATGGAAACATTTGAAATTTAGGGCTTCATTTAGGTGAATTTAAAAACTTGGGGCTTTTATTGGAGAAACTTTTTAAGTTTTAGTTTTAGTGCCAAAAAATAAACATTTTGGGGGATTTTAGTGATTGAAGAAAATTTTCTGGGGCAACTTATTGTCTTGCGGGTTGACTTACAGTTTCTAAATTTAGAAGTCGCAACGTCACATTTACACTTCCGTAAAAAACTTGTCAGTTTCTCAAAACTAAGTTGGTGAAACACCGATTAGGACTTGGCTTTTCTGAGGCTATAACAATACACCTACCGAGTATAAAGTTTGTTCCATTATATTGAACCTCAAAATTATGCGAGGGGGTTTTAAACCATATTTCCCAGTTGCCAGAATTGTGGGTAAAATAGACAAACACGTTTACACCCGGAAATGTTTGAAAAATTATGTAACACAATTAATGACTGCCAGATTGTGATATGGCAGCCGTTAACGTCCTTCGACAAGTACATACTTGCGTTTTAATTAGAGGCCTTTAATTATGTGCCAAATTTAAATTTTTGTGAACAAAAAGTTGTTGCTACAAGAGCAGTTCACAAAATATTGTATGCCAGATTGAAGGGTTGTATCATGAAAACCATTCATGCACTTGTCTGCTGTACTAATAAGTTAAGACACCATTAGATTGTATGAAGTACAGGTTGCGCCTGGTTATGTATTTCTTCAAAGAAGGTGCCAAGATTTACTTGAGGGGGGCAGCAACCCGAAGCCTGTTCCGACGGGAGTAGGAATTCCCCCTGCCCCTCCCCTCTCTGGCCCCACCACTTTTTTGTCTACAGATCCGTAAGATTTATTCAACATTTTTGAGACACAAAGCTATGCCGAAGTCAGAGTTCAGAGGTATACATAAAGGTCTAACGTCGAAACCCCGTAAATATTTATCATGGTAAGCTCGGTTAATTGATGTTAATCACTTGCTTGAAAACTAATGTATAATGAGACGTCAACACTCACCCCTAATCTTGCAAGATTTATGGAATTA
Source organism: Holothuria glaberrima (assembly GCA_009936505.3). Taxonomy (NCBI): domain Eukaryota; kingdom Metazoa; phylum Echinodermata; class Holothuroidea; order Aspidochirotida; family Holothuriidae; genus Holothuria; species Holothuria glaberrima. The sequence continues at coordinate 27,475 of WURT03273616.1, forward strand.
ACCCAAGCTACAAGTCCGCTCTGACCTGCTATAAGAATTGGTGTGGTAGAGGAAAAGTTGGCATCCAAATAAGCAGCACATGGAGGTGGTGCGTCAGAGATCAGTTCAGCTTCCCAGCCAAAGAAACGTGCCCAACGTCCTGGTTCTAGAGCAGCTAGTTTGGTTTTCATGGTTTTGGAGATCTCGGCGTAATACCTAAAGTGAAACAGCAGGAAAATGTAAACTGCAAATTTATATTTTGTATGTGCCATCAGAAGTCCAATGATTTGTAAACTATCGACTCTGAACCCTTCTGTAGTATGCCTTTCTATCCGAAATTTATTTAAATTTATTTGTCCTGTAAAGTTAAATAAACAGTGATTGAGAACTATGATGAGAATGTGATATGTGTGTACTTAATTGTCAATTAAATGGTACCATTTTCGAGACAAGAAGGCTAATCACAATCTACCTTCATCCTTCGGGTTACCTAGCTAGTATACAATACATATATTCCAGAGCTATCGAGAAGAAAACAAGCACAGATAAATGGACAAATGCAACCACCCCTAAGCATTGGCGTTGCATAGTAGAGCGTGAATTTGGGGTGTTAGGGCCAGACTTCCCTTTTGGTTAAGTAGACGAATGTGGGGAAACTAAAACGCATGGCCCCTGTGATTGACATTACTCAAATAGTACTGCTTTGTAAATGTAAAAAAAATTATAGACAGGAGTCCTGCTTACTGATTTCAGTGACCATATCTTATTTATACAGTGAAAAATAAATAATAAAGAAGAGACCTATAGGTTAATCGATGCTCTCAATCATAAAATATAAATAGTCAGGGTTGGATCTAGGTTTTACTGTAGGGGGAGGGTGACAATCATTGGCTTGTGGATGAGTGACGGCCGTCCCGGGCGAGGGGTCTAAAAGGAGGAGAAAAAGTTGGGTCTCAGGTTGGGGTCTATGTGGAAAATGGTGTAATAATTTTCCATTTCTCCAACATGTTTATGCACTAGAAATGACAATTTTTTTTTGTGGAGAACACTATAAGCAAATATATAGGCCTATTTAAACCTTTATCATTCATGCCATTCCTTTTTTGATTGGAATAGAAAAGTTTGCAAGAATTTTTATCCTTGGGCGATTAGTGATGGTCGTCCTAGGGGAAAGGTCTGAAGGGACGGTGTGTCCTTCTTCACGTTTAAAAAATATTGATCTCAGGACGTGGCTTAGATCAGTGGCACCGCAAGGGTCTGGCTGGTGGGGAGACACCACATATGACGTCGTAATGCCACCTCGGTCCCCAAGTCTGTGTAATATGTATTTCATTAAGCGCCCACGATTGTTTATAGCGGTGGAGGATGGGGTCCACAGAAACATTCATGGACTATTACGAAATTTTCCTTTGCTTCATTGTGCATTACAAAACGCTATCTATGGCTGGTGGCCACCTTATTAGTCTCCGGGAAGCTCTGGATTAATTATGTTTAATGGGATACTGACACGATGCTTATTACCTGACATCAGAATGATAATACAGAATAAGGCTCCGAGCCTTTTACAATTATGATATTTTTACTAATTGTGAAAAAACATCCAGACAAACAGCTTCCAGCAACGGGAAAAGGGAGAGTGTAGGTGCAGGGAGGTGATGCAAGACCTCCCTGATAGGTAAAGCAGAAGGGGCGAAGGTCTTACAAACGCGTTTCAGAATGTTTTTTCGTGTTAGGTGTATTAACAATCACCATCTATAGATAAGATCCAATAATGATGCGAGGCCCCTACATTGTTTTTTGAAAAAGTTTCGTGGTCAGAATAGCTCTATTGTATTATTAACTTAATAATGGTCATGAGATGGAGGCCACACCGGGACGAATGAAAATTTTCAATAAATAAAATTTCCTTAACAGAACTTGCATTCGGGTTCTGCGTCGAGACACTTTCAATTCCCTAACAAAGCTATATGCCAATCAAAAATCTGGTCTTTGCCTGAATTTGAGGTCCGCATTTGCCTTCACAACACTGTTTTGAATTTTAATAACAGAAATTTGCGAGAGACGGTTTCGATAGCCTACACGTCGTCGTCGGTTTGAATCGCCTAAATTACAATCTTTAACTCGATAGTAGAGTAGGCCTGTATAAGGGCTTCGTATTAATCCTGCAAATTTAGGAGGGCACTGGTTACAAAAGGGTACACAATAACTTGAAGCTGAGGTCTCACTGAAGCTAAAACTTAAAATAACTGACATGCTGTGTTATAAAAGAACGCAGGCAAAACTCTTTCTTTGGAATGTTTCCAAAGTTTTACCGATCACGAACCTACAAAATTGGTTATAATTCTCCATATTCGATTAGAAGTCCAAAGGAGGTAGCCTACTATCGCAAATAATAATAAAAAAATACAAAAATTGGCTATTAAAAAAATCCAGAAAAATTCAAGGGGGGGGGATTAAATTTTAAATAGCACAGACGTTACTAGAGAGCCTTGAACACAGTATATGTTTTAAAATTGCGTAAGTTTAGGAGCAGTTTGAACCGCTTTGTAGAAGTCAATACAAACCAATTATTTAATGTGCTGCGCACATGATAGCAATCAAGACTCTGAGATCACAACGATTAATTCAGAGTGTCTTGAGATTTCCGACTGTCACACTCCAGTTCTCGAACAGAGACTGCCTGACTAGTCCTTATTGTTTTTCGAAGACAGATAACAAAAACTTGAATTTTTGTTCCTAATGAAATTAAAATTCTTATTTGCGATGACAAGAAAATTGCGCCCTTTGCATGTTGCTACAACTGTTTTGCTTGTAATTTCACATCGGTGTAATTAGTGCAGAACTCGGATAAAGCCACATTAGTTTGGGTTATACAGCAAACCTGCTTAATGGTCTGAAAACTCAGCCCGCCATAGGGAGAGAGTGGGAAAGGCAAGTTTCCAAACGTTTGTGAACTTGGCTTTCAATCATTAAGAGTTAGGTAAAAAAGAGTTAAGTTCTAATTTTTAATAAAGCCATCCCTTTCTCTCACGAATGGCATTAATACCTATAAATTTATACATATTATTTCAAACTTTCTCATTGCTTGTTAAATATGTATTTTCTGACCAAGATAAAACCTCTAATAACTGAGTTACGCGAAAACTGGATTAAAAGTATTCGGGGCGTCCTGATTTTAAGTTAATTTCAGGCTCGTAAGAATGCCTCTAATTACTGCAGGGTTACCCTAACTATAAATAGTTTTATAGATTCGCCCATAGACGGCAGGCCCCCATATTTGATAAATCGTCCATTGACTTTGATTTTTCACACAGTAAGTTATGTAAAAATGGGGTCATGCCCTCAATATTGAGAACAAATCGCCGTCCTTGGATTCGCCAAAATTTTAATGGAGTAAACTTTTGCATCGTTACGAGGATAAAACTAGGAAGATTTATTAGAGGACCACCTTTTGGCACTTACGGCACTAATAATAATGCTGCAGAACCAACTCCATATTATGAAAACGTGTAAGAACTGTTTTTAATTGGGTGGCAGTTTTTTTACTGTACATCATCTGCTGTATAACATTCCGCGTGGTTCAAATTTCTACTCGAACAACAGAGATTTTCCTGGTACCTGCTTTCCTCCCATATGACGTTATCTTGTAATCTAACTCTGCTACATTCGGGCGGGCCAATTAACTAGCTAACATTGCTTGCTATGTTACGGTTATGTGATTTTCTCATTGGTTCAGTAGTCACCTGCTCTGCTCGAAATGCGAGTGCCACCTCTAGAATTTATTATTTTGCCATGCTTTTTATGTATTATCACCCATCCATTCAAGGTCATCATTTGTCAATATATACCAGAAAACTCCAGCAGTTGTCTGACCTATAAGTTTAATCATACAAGTTGATGCTGACCTCTCTTGCCATTACATTATTTTCGCTCAACCTGTCTCGAACTTCAGCAATTTAGAAGTAAGAGTCTGTTTCATTATAAAACGGTTGCCAATCCCTGTTTGTTTGTCAAATATTTTTAAGACCGATGTGTGGCCAATATAAAGTGTATTTTCATTGAAGTAAATAATCGTTATGGTAACAGTGTTACTTAAGATGAAATGACGGTTGAAAATTGATTTTTCATTTTTCCAAAAGATTTTTTGGACACGCTGTTGCACAAATTTAATATTGAAAACTTCCAATACATTGCAAAAGCTTGGACAGGAAAATTTTGAGCCAAATCCAGCTTTAAAGAACACTTCCTTTGCAAAAGGCTGGCCAAGGGGAAACCATACACTGCTCTCAGATCCCCTCCTCCACCCCGTGACGGCCATTCAGTATCGGTTCAGTTAGGAAACAGTTAGGAAAAATTCAAATACTACCGCCGTTGAATTAATTAGTTGCTTTCATTAACAAAGAAGGGCAACATATACTTGAAATCAATACCTCTTTGCTCTACATGTTCACAACGAGGTTAATACCTGCATTTTTGTGAGCTCCAGTGCATGTGAAAATACTTGATTTTTGGAATCAACGATTATATTTAACTAATTGTTGATTTTACGAGATAATTTTCCTGTAAAAAGAAAGCATGGGAAGCTAAGCTTAAATCAGGGAGTTGCAACACTGACTCCTTGCTTAAATTAATGCTGGTACTGTTTGAACAACATGTAGCAGAGCGTGAGGCGCTTACCTCGACCTCGATATAGGTACAGTACGTATATGTCCTGACAGGAGATTGCGAGCAGGCCTGGGTGTTTCTTCTTTGTAGCTTTCTATTTGAATCTGAAGTCCAGATTACACCCTTCACGACTTTTCATATACTTTTTCAAAAGTCCCCTAGACTCTCTGGAGAAGAACCAAGGGCCGAAGCCAAACGTTTACTCCAGAAGGAGCTGTGCTTCCGTGTGGAACCTCGTCTCCGAAAGGACACAAACTTTACATAATACAAATATGAAACAGCAAAATTTGGTCGGCCCGACAAACGGACCGCTGTCGGCCACTTCGGCTGTCCGCTAGACAAATATCCGGTGGTTCACCGTCGGTCCGCCGATGGTGGCGACGCTGTTGCTTAAAATCATTTACCCATCATGCATGTTTTTATTCAGACAGCGGACCCCCGATAGCCCTTCGTCGGCCTTATGGCCGCCGGCGGACCGCCAGATTTTGCTATCAGGTTGATATAATATAATAATATACAAAACATTACAGCATTCGACAAGTCCTTTTAGGTTTGCTTCTGCTTTGGATCGGTTGTATCCTGAGCTTTTATAAATTCGGGAGATTACGGGGGTTACTTCATGTAAGGCGACCTCAAACGATGGAGCTATAAGGAATGCTCAAACTTAGGTGAGTAGGCACCAGAATGGAGATGAATAGGCTGAACAGCCTGAAGTGAAAAGGATTACCAGATTTCTATTCGCTCCAGTTTGAGGTTGGTTTACATGAAGTATGTACACCGAAATTACAGAGAGATGCTCTACATACTTGTTCCAGGTACTGATCTAACAAAACCAAATGGTAACATGTCCAGCCAGATGTCACCTTTGCTCATCTTAATTGTATGACTCTGAACACTTACTTGCATTCCATAGCACCGATAACTGTAAATACACTATTCACAGAAGCACACAACACCGCATGTTGATGGCATTCAATAAATCCAGGCATCAACGCCTGTTGGTTGAGGTATTTAACCTGAGACATGTTCCAAAGGAATTGGGGTCAAATGTTCAAAATTTGTAATGATAGCAACTCTGCAGGCTGCTATACTTTATCAAAGGGCATACACATACCCAGTGATTCATCGTTTGTTCCAATTGTAAAGGAAACGGCAAATATCAGTGAGTGTATTAATGCTTTCTGCCTGTTAATAAGATATTAAAGATCTTCTGATCCAGGCAGTTGCCACTAATAACTCTCTGATTGAACAAATAGTTGTGCAGCTGTGTGTAAGCGAAATAAGTCACTACCGGTATACAATTCAAAAGCCTCCTTGGCTTCTGGATAAGCTCTGCTATAAAAATAGTTTTCAGCAAGGATACACCTTGAATATAAATTGGACTAATTGATACTTTTGATACATTTTTCCACAGACTCAGGTGTGTACCTTAGATTGTGCGTCGAGGAAATATCAAAAGAGAAAAATATAGGACATAAAGTGTAACCATATAGTGTTTGACATGGTTGTTACACTAATTGCGTTACTTCAGAATTCTTGGTTTTACTTTTCCCGAAGTTTATTGGTCCGCTTCCAGACAACTTTTAAGTTCGTCATCTCTTAGTAGTCATGTAGGACGTGTGCAATGCCGTCGCCAAGGGGGGGGGGACAGGGGGCACACGCCCCCGGGTGCCCCAATGAGATTTTGGGAATAACAAAAATTATGCACAAACACACCATTTTCTTAGATGCTGATATGAAAAAGAGGACCCGCTATAAATCACTTAATCACTCAAACATACGACTAAAACTGCACAAAATGTTCTCAAAACTGTAATTTTGCGGCTCGCACTTCGCGCGCATCTATTTTTTAAACTGTATGAAGGACAGCCTTATTAGGAGATGTAATCCACAGCTATTGTTTCAACCCTTTACTTTCAAAAGCTGTGAGACTACTGGGGCCTTGAGTCCTCTCCCTTCTATACAATTCCCACATCGATCATCTTTTAGCCAGATCATATGTTTCAAAACTGTAAAAAATTGCGACTTTCGTTCCCTTCTCCCTTACTCACAATCCATATATGGGCCAGAAATAAAAATCCATATATGGGCGCCAGATATGGATTTGATATCTGGCCCATATCTGCACCAGATTTGGTATTTATATCTGGCCAGATGAAAAATTGGGCAGATATACTCCAGATATGAGCCAGAACTCTATATATGCCATATATGGACCAAATAAAATTCTATCTGGCTCCGACTTTACCTGGAGCACATAAAATTTTATCTGGACCAGATATGGCCCTTATATGGGCAGAATATCATTTCGATATCTGGCCCATATCTGCACCAGATCTGGAATTTATATCTGGCCAGATAAAAAAATGGGCAGATATTCTCCAGATATGAGCCAGAACTTTTCATATGCTGTATATGGAACAGATGCACACTCACTACAGATACCAATAACAAGTGTTTCTAGGAACTCTATAGGGATTTATTTACATTAGTTGGTTGAATTGACTTGAGTACAGAAAGCAGGTATCCTTCATATTAGTGAACGAAAAAATGCTTTAAAATTTCCTTTTTATGTGATCACAGTGATCTGTGCTTCTTGTTTATACTTTGCTATGTATTTGACTACATATGTTGCATGCTGCTTGGTAAATATTTTACTTTTAACTTGATAAATCACGGAAAATGAAGTTTTAGGCACTGGCTCCGCCCAAATATGCAAATCATTTGCATAATTTTAGTTAGTATACTTTGTTATTAGAAAAAGAGTACCCACGAAATGACTATAATGTATAGGTAGGTGCCCCTGTATCCAATACATGTCTTAATGTGGAACAAGTTTAATTCAAGCATCAAATGAAAACAAAATATAAAAAACTAACCAAACAATCATTTGCATATCTAGCATGGATTTCAGTTATATCTGGCTTGATATGGCCATATAAAACTTAATTAGTATATCTGGCTGGGTTTTATCAAGTTATATCTAGCTTGATATGGCCATATAAAACTTGATTTGTATATCTGGCATCCGTCTATATCAAGTTGTATCTGGCTTGATATGGCCATATAAAACTTGATTTGTATATCTGGCATGGGTTTTTATCAAGTTATACCTGGCTTGCTATGGCCAGATAAAACTTGATTTGTATATCTGGCATGGGTTTTTTTTTATCAAGTTATATCTGGCTTGATATGGCCACATCAAACTTGATTTGAATATCTGGCATGCGTTTTTATCAAATTATATCTGGCTTAAAATGGCCAGATAAAACTCGATTTGTATAACTGGCATGAGTGTTTTATCAAGTTACATCTGGCTTGATATGGCCATATAAAACTTGATTTGCATATCTGACATTGGTCTTTATCAAGTTATATCTGGCTTGATATGGCCATATGAAGCTTGATTTGTATATCTGGCATTGGTTTTCCATCAAGTTATATCTGGCTTGATATGGCCATATAAAACTTGATTTGCAGATCTGGTATTGGTCTTTATTAAGTTATATCCCTGGTAACATTCCAATATGGGCCCCTTATGGGCCCCATACCGACGAATATATGGGGTCCACATGATTTTGCACCCAAGATTCATAAGGGGGCCATATGGGCATATGGGCTGGACCATATGGGCCCCTTATGAATCTTGGGTGCAAAATCATATGGTCCCGATATGGGTTCACCTATATGGGGACCATGTAGGTTTGCTACCTGGGATCTGGCTTGATATGGCCATATAAAGCTTGATTTGCATATCTGGCATTGTTCTGTATTAAGTTCAGATATAAAGCCATATATGGTATTGAGTAAGGGCTAATTAGACATCACTTTTTTGTGGACAGAGCTACATATAATTTATACCTATTGGTAAATTGTGTCTTGTCACAAATTTAAAATTTAGTCATTAATAACCCTATCATTGCCATTTTAGTTGAGTGTCAGATGTGCAGAATCTCTTAATTTGACCTTGTACCATCAAAATGTGAGTAAATTTCAACAGGTGTGAAGAAATCATGAATTTTGTGAACCAACTCAATAAAGGCCCCTTTAATTAAGAACAAAGGTAATACCTGACTACTAACTTTGACCCATTTGAGGTAATTTGGCGTCATTTGAAGTGTGGAACAAAAACACGTGCCAATGTTATCTAGATAAATTTTTAATGTTTTTGTATATATGGATAACAATCCTCAAATTAAGGGTAGAAACAGCACGTGGTATGTTGTAGGTCAAAGGTCACAACATACCCTCGAAATGTCCTCTGAGAAATGTTCTCTGCATGCGCCAAATACAGACTTTGATCATTGTTAAAACCCGCCATAAAAGGATCAGTATTATTTGTATGTAGTTTGTTTTTAGGCTTATTGACACAGGTTGAAATACAATCGGAATCAAAATGGCACATAGCATTCAGGTCACCCGAGGACCTGTTTTACAACCCCTACCCTTCCAAGACAAAAAGACTTAAAAATTGTACATTATACAGGCACAGACTGTTAAGGTCTCTCCTTAAGGAGCATTAACGACCCAAATGTGTCATCAGATCTCTCCCCCTCCCTTCTCTGTCTCTCTCTCTCTCTCTCTCTCTCTGTTTTTCTCTCTGCCTTTTTATGTGCATGCTGTGTAATGTGGGTTTCTCTGCTTTATTTGAATTTGATGTCAATCACAAAGCAGACATCAATTGAGAATTTTGGTTTCCCACAAGAAAAACGTACTTAGATTGATGAGTGTATGTCTTTAAAGTAACGAGTCTTTCGAAGCAACATGTGATGGGCGGAGGTGCCATTTTTGGTAATATTTTAGCAAAGGGGCGGCAATTTCTCCCTTCTGAAGATATTTTTCTTTAAGTCATATCACTATAAATGTCCAAATAATGCAATTTGTGGGGTGTCATTCATAGGAACTCATTCTGACCACTGGTTCTCCGATTTCTTTCAGGCTTGTCCCACGGCCCCAGAAAACCCTCGAATCATTCCATTCTTTTCTTCACTTTCAAGTCCTCTGCGTGAACAATCATGGATGTCTGCTAGCCATATGGAGTATGATTATAGATCAAAAGGCGTGATTTTTGAGGTCTTTTAAGGTGCCCATTGAATGTCATTTGACGAAGCTAATATGCATCATTCTAAGGCTCTCAATTTGTGAATACCCCAGAGCTTTCGGGGAATGCCCCCTCTGGACCCAAGGGAACATTTGCCTTTGAACCTCAACAAGAGCTCTATGGTGAGTCCTTGAACCCCAGGTCATTGGGGAACACTTTGCTTTCCTCCTCCACTATTGCGGCTGCTAGATATTTCAAACTGAATTCGCGTGAGTCCCCCCTTCACCGAAAAACCGCCGTACGATCATGAAAATGCCTGCTAATTATCAGTCAAAGTTACAAAGTTCAATAAGAGCTGAAATGCAAGCTATTCATTCCTTTTCGATACAATTAACTCGTATATTCTGGGAAAAGGAACGTTTCGCGGTTATAGAATCCCAAAAGACCCATAAAGGAAAGCTGTCCGTTATGGCATTCCACCCAAAGAACCGAGGGCCTCGACGTTACTTTACAAATGTTATTTGATAATGTTGTAGAATGTATACGTACTGCGTATACTTTACTGCATAGACTGTGATTCCCCCAGGCCCGCTACCTATGCATCGATACAGAAGGAGGGTATTTGCCACTAAGGAGGGCAAAATACTTCTGCGTCGCTCCACTCGAATGTAAAGTAAGTATACGGCACCTTGTCAATGTGGAACTCCCTCCCCTCCCCCAATTGCCAGATCCTCTCGGCTCTTGTCTTAAGGGTAGAGTGAGGTATCGTTTGAACGAAAATGCATGTATTTTAATAATATCAAAAAACCCCGCAACTACCAGACGTCTTGCCCCCTCCGATCGCCTTAACCTTCAGTTCTACTACTGTCCATAAACGCAATCTCAAACGTGATCGCTTTGGGTAACGGTAAGGGTTTTACAACAATTCTAATGCAAAATTACCAGAGGTACAATGTGTCAACCTTAGGTTTTATTTAAGAGAGTACAATCTTACACGATAAGAAACATTTGTAGAATAAAATTTATGACGTCAAGTTATTATAGCACATGCATACTAAAGGTTAGTAACCAAAGGATGAGCATTATTAAAAAAATTTACTACTCTTTTACCACCTTTTCTATACCAAGTACTATACTTTTGCTCAGTTCATGTCTTCTGTTCAGTCATGTCTTTCATAAATACTTGAAGTAGTACAACTGACAGCATACGTTACAAAAGATATGCTTTAATATGGGAAAACATTTGCCAACTCAAAAGCATGGCAAAATTATCAACAAGGCTAGAAAGAAAAGAGACGCATAACCTATGTTAAGGTAGACATGTACGCCGTGGCAGTGGTAATTGTAAAATGGGGCTGACAAGTACAGGCCTGTAACCAGGGCGTTCAGAGGGCTAGGGTGAGCCCCCTTTTAGGGAAACCCCTATTGTCCAGAGAGGGTGGGGTTCGCACCCCTACATAGGATCTAGCACCTAACTGATTTCGTTTTGAGCGCCATCCTTCCTAGGAAGTTGTGTTCGTTTACATAGTGGGGCAAAAAAGTGTTTACAAAAATGTCTAATCCCTGCTTACCTTTTTAATATATATATATATATATATATACGTATGGGCAGTGTACCGTGAAAGGCTGGACTGTTGCAAGTTATGCTTGTGTCAGTCTTGTCATTTTGTCTTGAAACCTGCTCTGAGCTGCACTGAAGAGATCTAATAAGATTGAAACATATATATATAAATATATATACATATATATATTTATATATATATATACATATATTTATATATATATAGGCTAATGAAAGTAGTGCAGATTGCTGAAAATTTAGGAGAAAACTTTAAGTCGCAACTTTTTGGTCAAATACCCTTCATCAGGTGGCACAATGTCAACTGATCAAAAAGGCGACGTTAATGAAACAAAAAACGTGCCTACACAACTTTATCGACGCGTGTAGGTTGGTACCTGTCGCAGAGTGGGTGTGTGTGTACACACTAAACCAACGCAGTAAAACATCTGAACTGCTTTAAATCCAGTAAAACTATAGCTTAGACTACAAGGACAAATCTTATGAAGAACGAAATCAATTTTGTCCATGTGGTAATACTGAATTGTTGTTTAACAGTCACCATTATTCGGAAACATCCATATTATCTTTACTTATTAACTTTATATTTTAATGAAAATGAAAGATCTCTTACATATAAGAATACTTCCCTTCACATTTTCATGAATACAAATTTGTAATATCCGATGAAAAATTTGTCATGACGTGTAAATGATCCTTCCAACTTTGAACGTGACACAAACTCTGGAGCAAATGGCATTCTAGTTGATCACTAATCTATATTTCATTAAAATCAGACAAAAATGAAAAAGTTTGCAGACTTTTCAATAATTTTGTTGAATATAAAATGTTTTAGACGCTCATTAAATTTAGTTGTAAAGTAAATCGTTTACCGGGAAACTAATTTAAGTCGGTGTACAATTATGGAAAACATTATTTGTTTACATTGCACCACGATCGGTCAAATTCAATCTTTCACAATAAATAAGGGCTCGAGCTGTACAGTAAGTGAAGAGTTTTTCCATTAGCATGCAATATCTTATTTGCTTTAAGGACGTGTGCATTTTTTCACACGTTACCTATACACTAGGAGGAGGACTCTCTTCTACTGTCTTTATTTTGACAAATAGCACAAGTAACAGAGACAACAGCCCCCGAAATGGGAATCTTTCGACAGTGTACTGATATTATCTTAGTAGCTTTCTAATAATATCTATCATTGTTGACGAATGATAAACACAAGTTTGTTTTATAGGTCTATCGCATTTGTCACCAAATATTGGAAACCGAACATTTGGCAATTCCATACTGTATGACATAGTCTCGAACAAAAGCGGTAGATGAAGCCTTGCAATTTTTTTTTAATAAAATATCTAATAGGGTGTGTGATGAAAATTTTAACTTCATAGCTTTTGTTCTACATAGTAAAAAATGTCCATTAACCAGCAAAGGCTCGAGGCACCTTAAGAGCAGATATTTGCTGTGGCAAAAGAAGAGATCTGTTATTGGGACAAATACGTTTTCCATGCATCTCTCATTCATCACATCAACTACTGCTCATATAATCGGAAAACAAAACCGCTGGTGCTACTCTCACTAGCACGGTCTACTAAGCGGAGTTATCAGGTACCACAACTAGTGACAAGTGAGAAAGTCTGTTTTGATCACTTTTCTTCAAGACATATTTCACAGCAATTGAAATAGTTTTAACCCTCTCCCGAAAAATAGTTTACTTTTTTAAGTGACTTATCACAATGGATTTCCCATATTATCCTTCTTAACACAACTTGCGTTTTTGTTAAATTGAGGAAGTACCATTAGATCTTGTGATTACTCCTAAAACGATGCTATGCTCCCTAGCTATTAAGCGGCCTAACACCAGATTACCGTGTATTGCTAATACCCAATTACTGGATTTTATCCGGCAATGTTGGTCAACTACTTTGTCAATATTTAGACAACAAACAAGGAGAATAGTAGCTCTTACTCTATCAGTTGAAAAATTATTTTGCCACTCTTATTGACTGATCTATGTGTAATCCACATACTCTAACTCTTTAATACTGATAGTCATTTTAACCGCTTGAAAGAAAAAAACGGCCTTCTTATTTCCTCTGCTTCAGAAATCATGGATAAAAGTCTTTAATAGTCAAAAGAAGCAAACGTCTGCTGCAAGGTAATCATTTCTCCGCGTGTTAGTGTCATCTTTGTAGGACTGTAAGGATGCTTATCATTGTTTTGCAAATATAAACAGATGTTGGTTTAGAGGTCTATATCTGTTGACAAAAAATGTTGAAGTAATCATTAAACACGTTGATACCCTTAGATTTAGCAGCCCCTGACAAAATACTGTAAATACACAGTACGACTAGGCCTTTATTGGATATATTTCCTATTGTATTGTAAGTGGAATTACACACACACGTTGATCTCGTTTTTACCTAAAAGGTCATCCAAATGTAATCGTCTGAACGACTTAAGTATCTAACTAAAAGTGGATTAAGTCGCTGTGGATTTATCCAAAGGTCATATGTATTCAAAGATCTATGTTAATTCTATAGGAGGCTTCAGTCTTGGGATAAGTGCTGACATTTAGAGACGGTACCATCAAATGGTCATTCAGTATAATAAATGTTACGATAGTTTAAAATGTTTTTTTAAAGTCCCCTCGAGTCACGGGCGGAGAGCCGAAGGGCAGAACTAAATGTTACCTCATAACGTCAGAACTTGTAAAAGAACAGAAACTACAAATCATCTTAGCCAGAAGGTCGTGCTCTAAGTTTCAGATGGCACTCCAACAAATTTTTTAAAATGTGTATCGATTATTTCACTATTTATATTAAGTTACATTCCCCCTACAACAGTGTCACCATTTTGTAAATTAAGAGGCATAATCAACCCGAAAGAAGTGCCCACTCGGTCTATGTAAGGACTTATTAAATGAAATGTGTTTTACATTTCCTTGTTTGTCCTTTAACATGACAAACTGCTCGTTTCACAAGTAGATGGATTTATCCCCTATGCAAGTCCCTTTAGTGGAAAGGTAGAAGTGATAATAATTCAGAATCTCTGGTTAGATCTCAATAGTGTGTCAATATGAAAATTGTACTTTATGTAAACACTGTTTATGTTTTACTCTGGACACGATTATTCACTTACTTGTAAAACCATAATGGGAAAGGAACAGCTGTGCTGGCCAAAGTTGCACAGTCTGTTTTCTAAGCAGTATTATTTTACACAGACAATATCAGAAAAAAGACAAACTAAGCAAATATTAAAATCCAGAATAAACCTTGACACCTTACATATTAAAAGTTTTCTATTTACACGTCATGTAACAGTAACGTTATTAAAAGATTGTTATCGATGAAACGGTGCAAAAAATATTTGAAGAAAGAACTTGATGTAAAACTATTCATTCAGACCCGTGTAGCCTACCACTGTTTTGCTATATACCTTTATAAAAGGATATTTCCCAGGATGGTACTCACGTGTCAAATTTCTGGAGGCACGTAATTTCGTTCTCCGAATAGATAGTGTCATGAACTGCCCCCATAGAAATTTCGCCCACTCTACGGCGCTGAAGTAAAAAGAGTATTAGGGATGATTTTCTTACTTATATTACTTTGATATCCCCTTCAAGTATATTTCCAATAATACCATGTTTCAAAGAAATACTCCCTCGGAGTATTGGACAGGTTGAACAAAATTCAAGCCACATTCATGAGGCTTTAGGGCGACCCTAAAGTGAAAGAAAGAGAAGAGAAAAGAAAATAACAGATCAAAGTGTAGAAAAGAAAGGGAAGGAGTACGAAAGGGAAAGACGTAACTCCGTTTATCTTAGTATTTATGTGCCCATCGAATTTTTTACAAAGCGGTCTTGAATTCATTGTTACTAGTACCTTTTATGATGAAAAAACTTTCTCCAACAAGACAAATTTGTGCTTGTGAGGGAGGGGGGGTTATAAGGAAATGGCATTTTCTACTCAATTGTCAGCACACTATCAGCAACTAGAATAAAGATAACCATCTTCGCAATTCACTTTTCTTGGCGTTCGTGGGCGGGAATCAGCTAGCATATTCTTGTTGGAACAAGACAATTCTGTTTAATTGACCTTGGAGGAACTGTTTACTTTAGTAAACGTGAACCCATCTTCTTACTGCGTTACTGTTGGATGGAATATCGATAGAAAAATTATGATAAATAAGGTATAAAAATATACCCCGTGAGTATTTATTCACTTAATTTGCTTCTTCCTGATATTTATTACTTGTCTGTTTATGATAACACTGCTTGGAAAACGCTGGACTTTGTACAATCTTGGCTAGGCCACTATTCCTTTTACGTTTAGGTATTATATGAAGAATACAAGGATTATTCGGAATGATATGCCTTGTATGAAGATCAACAGTCGATTGAAATCACTTATCGAACTTTGACAGAGATTTTTGAATTTATTTACTAAAATGCCTCTCCACTACATATCTATATCACCTCCATTTTCTTTCATACTGAGTTCAATGACTCGAAAGTTAAACTTTTTGTGTAGCAGAAGTATGTTGTATCATTAGTGGAAACTATTCAACATTTTGAATTATATGCCGTCGGCAAAAAAGGAATGATGCAAAACAGACTTATTTATATCCGAGCTCCTACATTATCAATAGTACCATCCTTGTCCTTGCATGTTGACATCATGCAGCAGACCTGAGAAATTTAAAGGTATTCGAGGGTTTTAAGAAGTCAAACTTCAGTAAGTGTGCACGGGAACAATTTTACAACCTCTCTACCTCATTGTAAATTGTCACTTCTTAATTACTGATAATGATGGCTGCAAATGTTTTCATACAATAATGTCCAGCGCGAAGGAATGGATACCATCACACATATACAAACTTAACATGACCAACCTTTTGAACTTCAGACCGCTACATCCTTGGTCTGCCCTTCGTGGACCCTTTATATACTGCATGACAAGAACGGTACTACACATGTTCCTTGGTCCATAGTGATGTCTAGCCCCATGCTAGGCTCTTCGCCAAAGAGTCGATGATAGTTTGAAAAAAAAGTACCAGCACACACATTCATACACTGAGTACTCGTTCCCTTACACTGGTTCAAGAAGTTTTTTTGTGATACGTTTTACTGACACTGAAGAGTAGTTTACACTAACAACAGTTTACATTGTTGTATAAATAATGCCACAACACAATCTGAGAGCATTTGTGACTACTTAAAATTTTTGACTCTTAGTAGTCTCGGTGAGATGTGTTAGAATATCATCGACCGGTGGAACGGGTAATCCTCTTTAATTAAATTACGGTGCAGGAATTTTCACCTTTGACCGCTTTTTTCAGTTAACCTAGACTCGTGTTGCTGCAAGCTGAGGGAACAGGGAGCTGTTATTTGGATGGAGATACATCACTTTGAAGTGGGGTTTGTGCCGTGAAGGTCACTCAGTAATCCGTCGCTCGTACCTTTTTTTGACATTTCTATGTGACTTACACCGGATTAGGAAGTTAACACAAAAAAGGATATGTCGTCTGCTACATCTACAGTAATACTGGGGGTTTTCTTCCATTACCACAACATTGCCAGTCGTCAGGGAAATAAAAAATAATTGCACCTTTCGACGCTCGGCGACGCGCATGACATTATGTCAGTTAGGATTTATCTCGAAATATGAACGAAAATCTATATCTGGTTATTTCAGGAAACTTCCGGAAACTTTTTTATTGTTGTGACAAAAGTTAGACGTCTACCTTGTCAACTCATTTGCGGTATCTTGTAAAGGAAGGGGCTAACTCTATTCTTTTATTCCAATTAAACAGTCGTTTCGAGTTTAATATTACCTGCTGTAAAGGTGTTGGCGGCGCAAACCTACACATCAAAGAATTGTTCTTGTTAAAGGATTACGTGACTTGAATGATGTTGCTAATTGAATGATATCAAATTGAAACCAACAAACAAAGGAAAGAAATTTCCCTGCGCCAAATAACCCGCTTTTCGTTGATAATCTCCCCTCGATCTAGTGGGTCTTAAAGCATTAACATAAAGTAAATTCGATACATCTCCATCCAAATAACAGCTCCCTGGAGGGAAGGTACAAGCTGTTTTTAAAAATAAAAAAGAAAACAGCACGACTCTTTTTACTGAAAAATGTGAAGTATATGATACCTATTTGTGGAGCATGTCAGAACAAAACAAATCCTTGACTTGTTGTGATGTTCTCCCTGCATATAATCAGTACAAACAGAGCTGTAGATTTTTTGTGAAGCTTTTTTGTTTAGTAGGCAATGTAGGACTCTGCATTTCGGTACTGTATTGTACATTTCGGACGGAATAGTATGATATCCTTCCCAATTCTTTTTTCTGGTCTTAAAACGTATAAAAACTTTGGCCAATCGAGCTTACATATGGTAACAATTACGTAGGACACTTTTGCCAAGAAGTAGCCTTTACTTAGACTCAGGGTAATCTTGTTTTAGCTACTTTTGGATGACGGGGCAATACAAATATAAGCTGTTGTGTAAGATATGAAATCTTACTCTGATATTGATTATTCACTTAGTTTGTTCCTTTTTGATATTCATCATTTGTCTGTATATGATAATCTTGCTTTGGAAACGGACTTTGTACAATTTGACCAGCCCAGCTGTTAAGTTCACTTTAAGGATTGATAAGAAGCGTTCAAAGATTGAAAGAAATGATGTGCTTCATTTAACGCTGCTCGTACAGATCTATGAAGCCTACTTGTGCTTTTGATAGTATTACCTTAATAATTACATTTTCCATTTTTCCATGTTCAAACAAATACTTTCTTAGAACATCAGAAATATTGACTGTTCATCAAAGCTTAATCCAGCAGAAATTAAGCCTCCCGAGATTAGAAAAGGGAAACACCAAGAAAAAGAAGGGAATAACGCAAAACGAAATAAGGGATGGTAAAAAATAAACAAAATAGAAAAAGATCGGTAAAAGTTTCCCAATTAGTTGGTCTAAGCTTTGACATTGGAATTAAGTACTTCATAAGATCACGGTGTAAAAATATCACATGGCAAGTACGTTTATGAAGAAGATAACTTTCACATAAAATTCAATAGCGCCGGTGTAGACAGCTATGAGGCAAAAGACTTGTAATCCAGGGTATTTCAACAGGAGGGTTATGGCTCACTGGAGGGCGGTAGAGTATTGCCTGAAGTGCAGCAACTTTGGCTGGGAGAATTAAATACTGTGGGTGAGTCAATACATTTATCATTATTACAACATACAGTTTGTTTTATTATCCATTTTTATTCTGCATTAAATTGTTTATGTAGTATTTTTACTTCTTAAAATTCTCCACGTGAGTTAGAAATAACGAAACAATTATAAGCAATGATGAACTTGGTTAAATGTCATTCAGACAGACTCATATACTACTAATTTTGATGTACTCTAATAGCTACACTTCCATGTTGTCGTGTTTCCAACAACTTCTCTTATAGCATTATATTCTATCATTATCTTTTCATGCAGATTATTTCATCATCAAACTTAACCCTGAAGTTAATTATTTACACAGTTTGTCTTGCAAAAAATATTTACGTACTAGTGTGTTCCTTCGTGATATTAACTGCTTAGAAAACTGACTCCCAATAACCTTACAAGCCCAGCTTTTCCTTTGGTGAAAAGGCTAAACATCAAGAGTACAAAGATTATTAGAAACAATATACTGAATTAAAAGGCGTCCAAGCAAACCAATACACATTTGTGATATACCTTTATACAAATATCGTCAAAGTTGCCACGTTTCAAATGCATGTTTTGTTAGGATATCAGAACCATTGGCTATAAATGAGAAGCAAATCCACGTGGCGTTCACTTGGTGTTTACAAACTGGAAAAGAAAAACAACTGGAGTAGAAAAAAGAAAACAGGGACGGTAAATAAGGGAATGGAAAGAGTCAGAGAAGAACCGGAAGACGGGTTCAACATGGTTATTCTAATTTTTACATATCAATCACATACTTGGCAAGATGAAAGTGTCATATTACACATGCTGTCTATGATCATAATAAGGGTGAC
>WURT03273617.1:5031-25516 GCA_009936505.3 Holothuria glaberrima
ATTTTACTTCAAAAGGTAGCAATGTGGCACCAGATTGCATGAAAGGACACCTAATTTTTCAAAAATTTTCAAAGGGGTTTTTTTTTTAAGATCATTTTGTAATTTTGCAACACAAATTTTACTTCAAAAGGTAGCAATGTGGCACCAGATTGCATGAAAGGACACCTAATTTTTCAAAAATTTTCAAAGGGGAGGGGGACCCCTCCCCAGGCCGATCCCTGATGCCTTTTTTTTTCAGTTCCTAAAAGTATGAAAATTTTGTAACACTAATTTTATTTCAAAAGGTAGCATATGTGAGATTTCATGTAAGGACACCTAATTTTTCAAAAAAAAAAAAACAGGCCGGGGAAGGCCGGGAATCACACAACATACTGCATGGCAGCCCCCCTTCAGAGAATTCCTGCATATGCCACTGTACCTTATCATACCAGGGGAGGCTGCATTTTGTTGAAGGGAATCACTGGCAGACTGTTGCAAGTGCACCAAAATAATAAAAAAAAAACCTATTTTGGACAGGCATAATTAACTTGTGACTTTTGGTTTTGT
The DNA here is from genome assembly GCA_009936505.3 of Holothuria glaberrima. Taxonomy (NCBI): domain Eukaryota; kingdom Metazoa; phylum Echinodermata; class Holothuroidea; order Aspidochirotida; family Holothuriidae; genus Holothuria; species Holothuria glaberrima. The sequence continues at coordinate 5,578 of WURT03273617.1, forward strand.
AATGTCATTATTACTTACATCTTCCAGAAAAGTTCACAGAACAATCTGACCATAACATGATTGAGTTATTGAGATATTAGGCATAAAGGTTATGCTATATCTAGCATGAGCCATTACTTTTTGGTGCTTCTTGGACAGATGTAATATCCGTAATCTGTTGCAAATAAAAAATTTTTCAAGGTCAGTAGAGACAGTGAAATTTTTTTTTAAAGAGGTGCATTTCATATGCACTGAATCAACTAGTTTATATTTTAACCACTTTCTCTCTCTAGTTTTTACTCATATATCAATTATACAAGACAAACATATTTGTGAGAGTTTAGTAGATCCAATTACATGATCCAAAAGGGAAATTTGCATACTTAGTTTTAATTTTTTTTCTAAAACAAATATCAGTGAAGTTTGGTAGGTACTAGGAACAGTCAGTAGTAAGTCCTTCTTTGCACTTGCTGTGTTGGTCTGACCATTCAAGCTGTAATGTCTGCCAAAAGGTCTCACAGAAATCCCACCATATCTTACAGAATCAAGATTGCAAGTAATAATTAAGCATTTTCATCACCAAAAGTGTTGGAATCTCATAATCTTCAATACTAACATATTCTCCTAAATGCACATTTCTGAACACAGAGTAAAGTACTTTAGGAATAGGTGTCTCAGAGCTGATTATTTGATACCAAGGCAGCTAAAACTTTCTCAACTTTCTTACCTCAGCCCCAACTATTGCAGGGCAGAGGTTGGCTGCATGTGGCTGCAGCTAGTTGGACTGAACAATTTGAACAGTTCAAGACAGTTCTGCTAATAGTTGCCCACCATTACACATTATAAAGGCTTAGATATGAACTAGTAGTAGTATATATCCATTGCAGGGCATGTGAGCTCAGAGTACATAAAACGTCAAACAGTCATGCAAGATGTCAAGATTGCCCTCCCAAAAAAACTACAAAAATCGTACTTTTGTCCAACTTTTGCTCTTTAAAATACTACTTTTCTCTTATTTTACCGAGAATTTTGGTTCTACTTTTATCCTACTTTTTCAGCAGGGTCCACTTGAAAGCCTGAGTGTTTAAAAATGTTAAGTTGGGTCTAAAAGGTTGTAGACATGTTAATGTAATGCTTGCCTATTTGGTGTAAAAAGCATTAAAAATGATAAAAAAGCTGCAATTCCCATTAAAATCCATCAAATATTGACCATTTTACAAGACAATTACTATTTTTCACCTACAACATGAATAAACATGAGCCACTTATGCAAATTTGTGACGAACAGAGAGGGACCTGTCAACTAGGTGTAATGTTATCCTTTGTTAGTATAGCCTTCATTCCAAGGACAGCTGTGATTTTGGGATGCCCCGAGGGGTTAATTTTGGAAGTAGCTATTTAGTTCTTTGAAAATATCCACATTAAACATCAAACAAGAAACTAGCTTATTAAGTAATGAACTGATAATTTATAAAGGCATAACAAAAGAAAATCAGACACTGTGCAACACTCCACATCATATTTTTGCATAGCTTATGAACAATTCCAACAAATAGTCAAACTTTGAAGAGAAATATCTTGAGAACGGTAAAAGATATTCTAATAATTTCCACGGATTTTTGATCAGGGGATCTTAATGGAGCTTTGTTGAGTAGAACAACTGAATTTATTTCATGTCCACAGACCTAAAACAAACCCCTGGACTGAAGTAGTTTTAAGAAAGGGTTTACATTGGTTGAATTGTAATTTGCTTCATTTAGTATCTTCAGTTTCTAGTAACATTTTCAGATGTTGTACATTGTCCATTTCAATGTAATTCTTCATTGTAACATCTGGTAAAATTTAAATGGTCCATGAAAGTTTTGAAAAAAAAAAAATCACCTCTTTACCACAAACTTATTTCAAAATATTTTGTACTTTAGTAAAAATGTCACCAATGTGATAAAATGAGCAAATTCGTGAGCAAACGTTATCTCCATACCAGAAGTACTTCAGTTCTGAGAATTTGTACTGTTGTTTTCAAGTATTCCCACAATAGGTATGCTACAGAAAACATCTGTCATTATTAGTGGTGCCATGTCAACAGTACAAATTTTCACAAAAAATGACAGAGCTTTGCTAAATGGAATAAAAAGCTGTGAAAAAGTAACAAAATATCTCTTTTCGTACCCTAGCTGGTTCTAGTGTGGCAGAAGAAGAACCAGGTGTTGAATTACAGGACACTCTTTCATCCCTACAAGCCAGTATCGCTGAATATAAACTGGAAATCCAGGTAAGGATCTCCTGCAGAAGGATTATTCCAGATCCCTGTTTCACATAGATTTACATTTAAGCTTGAGTTTGATTTGTGTAGGCCAGTGTTCATGATAAATCAAACTTAAGATTTACCATACCTCTCTGTAGAATGGCCCAGATTGATATCACAGTTTTGTGTGATATTTACAAGATTTAACCCACTGATGTAATATTATCTCACATTATTCTCCCTGGTACATTTCTGTCATGCTCGTGAATTTACATTCACTCTCTAGATCTACTTTATTACTCCAAATATATGTTCTCTAAAGGCCTATGTACTGCAGGTTTTGAAGTAAACAACTTCTTAAAAAGAAACTAAATCTTCATGCAGTAATGCTTTAATCAAGGCTATTTTCATGCTGTAGTGACCTTCACTGCTTCATTTCTGCCTGTCTCGGGTGCCAAGAGCTAATTCCTTCATCAGTATTACTGTTTTAAGAGTGTTCACTGCCCCTAACTGCAGCTGAGGTCTTTTTTCCTTGAGATGGAAAATTGACTGCAGAACAGTCAGTAGTTGTGTTTTGTGCCAAATGATAAAAATGCATTACAGATTGTAGTATTAATACAAAGTAAGCAGAAGATAAAAATTTGAAATGACACCTCAGCCTAAAAAAAGGAAGAAAGCCAAAGTGAGAGCAGTGAAAGTTGGGCTATTGTTAAAAAGGGTTGCTGCTGAAAAAAAGAGTAACTGTTAAAAAAATAAAAAAGTAACTATAGGAAAACATGGTCGTGTAGAATTTGATGTTACAGCAGCTAAACCTCAGTTATGACATATTTAACTAGAAAATGTGGTTTTGAATTGTAATGCAGTTGCCACAAAAGCATATTTTGTCAGACTTTCTGTCAGCAAAAAGATTATTTCTAAATTAATTGATTTAATGGTAAAACCCTAAGTAGGCTGTCAGAATGTCAGCAGTGACTTAAAGTAAATGTTGTTTTGTAGCTGATATCAAGCCGTTCATTCATATTTTTGTAACACTGCCCTGTTTTGTAAGTCATATATTGTACTGCCAGTCTGCAAATAAACACTACTACAGACACACTGCAGCATGCATCTTGCATACCCTGTGGAGTGGACTGTCTGTTCGCTAAGTTGTGGAGCTGCCTCTCACCCGTCTGAATGAAGTGTGGTATGGCTAATTTATTTCGTTGACTTGTTCAAGGTAAAAGCATAAGCAAAACAAAATACAAAGTTTGCAACCTTAGCAGCCATTGTACAGCCAAAATCCAACCTAAACTGATGATCAAGTTTCCTTCCCATTTTCATGATCTCATGACCAGATGACTGAAACTTTAATCCAACAATCAACAGAACTAATATCACCAGAGTTTTTAAAATAGCAAATGACATGATATCTTGTAGCCCAGCTGTCTACTGCAGACCTCACATCTTTCCTGGTTTTACCAAGAATCTTCCAATTTTTGTCCAATTTCTTGATCTTCTGGTCTTAAACTTTTATTTCCCAGTTAACACCACATCAGTATTCACATTTGGCAGCATGGTCCTGTGATTCCTGTACTCTCCGCAACAACCCTACAACTTTTAAGATGGTGCGGGAATTTCCTGCCCCAATTGGGAAAACCAGTAGGGAAATAGTGATGATTTAAGTTGCAACTTTTGGAGATTCCCCCTTTGAAAAAAAATCCCCCTTTGAAAAAAAATCCCCCTTTTGAACCAAAATCCCCCATAAATATTTTGAAAGAAGGGGGTGGGGGGAGAGATTTCCCTCAAATTCTTAGACTTAGTGACCATAGTGCCAACACTATTCTACATGTGTGTTACTCTTTGCATGTCTCCAAAATGATTGCCTAATTGTTGGAAGTTTGATGTGAAGTAGATTTAACTAATTTTACGTCCACACTAATACAGGCATTATGTATCTCTCAATGGTTTCTACATATGGAAGTGCTGAGGACAGCATGTATACTACAATGGTACCGTGTGGCAGACACAATAGACAGTTGCCCTTCAGTGTAGGGGTTCTTCAAGTGATGTCATGATATTGTATACTACAATGGTACCGTGTGGCAGACACATTGCACAGTTGCCCTTCAGTGTAGGGGTTCTTCAAGTGACGTCATGATATTGTGATAACAGTGGAGAACCTCTATAGGCCAAGCCCAGTGTGTAATACACTACATACATACACATGAGCTTTTTAACATTATTTCCAAGGATTTCAGTTTCTTAGTACCTACTGTAACTCCCTATGTTGCCCTGCATTTTTGGATTTATAAGAATGTAAATATTCCTTTTTTTGTGGCTTCTGGGTTGGCTACTGAAGCCTTCAACCTGCTGCCCTCTATGCCTTTTTTTGTAATATTAAAGTGCAATACAATATGCTACAGTAACTATTCTGTGATACAGGACCTTTGTTCAGGTTGGCTTTACCTCACCTGATTGGGGAAGAAAAAGTAACACCTGCCATGCAGGCAATCATAGTGAAAGCAGTTTGTGAGGTGCCTTACATCAGCCTAGGGTGTTAACTACAATATTGTGTACACAGCTGTATCTTGTAGCAATATATCAGTGACACCGACTACTTGTCTGGCTTGTTCCGGGGATAGCTGAGGGAGGTGTTTTGCATTCTTAATTAGTGAGTTTTAGGGGTTAGTCCGACATATCTACATCCTACAGCAGATAATTGTCATTGTACGTAAAGTTGTAGTATTAGTTAGCTGGGTTTCTTTTAGATTCTTAGTTTCTGTAGAGATGATATTTTGTGCTTTGTTCAAAGGGAGACAATGGAGACTTGAAGTTTGAGAAGCAGAAATGAATCTTTTTTTCAGAATGATTTCATATTTGATGAATCATACTCCAGCTTCTGTTATTTTCCAAATGTTTAATGAAGAAAGGCAAGGGGACATTGACATAGCCTACTAGTCAATAACAATAATAGATTGTGATAATGATGTTGATGACAACGACAGTGAATATGATTAAGAATTACATGAAACCAATCAGTAAAAGAAAAGAGTCTCAAGGCTGTTCAAGATGCTAAAGATACAAACTTAGATATGGAGAATAGACTTAGTTTTTAGTTATGTTTTGAAAAAAAGAAATTTCTGAGCAAACTTGTGACGGTGTAATGCACTTTGCACTGATATAAAACTATAAAGGCAGGGTTTGAACTGGAGTTGAGAAGGCTGCAAACAAGCCAGAAGCAAAGGGAAGAGACTTGTCATCTTGACCAAGTCTTGAGAGGCTTTTTTAAACTGATTTGTTTTATATAATTTTAATCATTGTCAATGTTGTTCTGTCATCATCGTCATCATCATCATCATTATAATACCATTATCACTAATCAGTTATTGTTATACTGTAAAACACCCCTGAGAAAAATCAAGTTACCATTGCCTTAACACAGATTTTTACATCTTCCCCCCACCCACAAACATTTTGCCCCCTGAAAGCCATCTTGCCCCCCTCCCTTTCAGTACCTTGTGTGGCTATGGACTTGGCTACAAAATTCTTGGGTATTTCATAGCCCAGGTCATGAAAATGTGAATTTTGGGCCAAAAATGTCTGGAGATCTTAGCTAAACTAGCCTTCAATCAATGTAACTTTTTCTAAGTCTGAAATGCTGTTTGCAACTGTCAGGTGACAAATTTTAATAATAATAGGTTCCTTTGAATATTTCTTTAAAAGGAAACAACTCTAGAAAAAAGAAAAACATTAAAAAATTAAAAGTGTATGATCATAGCAGAATGCTGAAGATATGTGTGATGAGTTGGAAAAATGAGACAAAGCTACGTAAATGCAAACTTTGGAAAGTAAGAGTGCCGATTGCCTTGAGAAGTTAGGATGTTTAAAAAACTCTTCGTATCTGAGAAAAGACATAGGGCCAGATTTACCGTTGTGGGTTAGTTAGATGAGGTTTTATGTCTCAGTTTGTAACCAAATGGTTTAAGTAGGGCCTGCCACGGCCCCAACCACAGCCTTTTTTCCAGTTGTGGCTCATTGGCTTGCTTCTCCCTACTCCATTGCTTTGTGGGCCCTGGGCACAAACTGATGTGGGGGCCCCCTTCAACTATAATTCTCCACAAGACTACCTTAGTGCAAGTGATGGAATTAGTATAAAGGCTGTGGTCACTTTCACCCTCCCCCACCCACTTGAAATGAAATCCATGGATTTCTTTCTTACATACTTGTAAACCTACTAAACAAAACTCAGCACAGATGATCTACACTAACATCCAAAAAATACAGTAATGTGATTTTGTGGGGGCCGTTGGACACATGCCCCTCTGGCCTATGCTTTAATCCGGCCCTGAAAAGACAGTTGATTAATGGCCCAAAAGGGGAAGCCTCCATTCTCACATTTTTCCTTATAAGCAAACAGTATATCCATGGGGGTGGGGACTCTGCCTGAGGGAGGGGGAGAACATGAGGTATTTGTCTTCCAGCTCAGTCAATGCCATTACTGCCCCCACTTGCCCCCAGTTTTCTCCTGTACAAAGGTACACAGTTAACAGGAACAATGTGCCTTCACAATTTTCCATACCACCCCTCAACATTTTTGCTTTTCCCCTTCTTTCCCTCTCTTGCAATTTTGGCAGTGCCAGTTGTCCATGGCATAGTTGGCAATTATGGCTTTACAGGTTTATTAAACTAGATAAAGGTTGAAATAATTATTATGTAATTTTCATGGAAAACTCACAGAAAAATCAGGGAATTTTAAATCCTAGCAATACTGGGAACTATGCCCATATCCTTGTGAAAAATATTCATGTTTGTGGTATGTGTAGACTAAGTTTACATGTAATGTAGCAGCTATATCCTTCATGGTGTGTCGCTTCAGTTAAATCAGAAAATGCAAGTGAGAGTCATGCCTGAAACAAATTCTTGCATCTCTCAATTTCTGTTTAAGAGTGAATTTTTTCTCTTTAAATTCAAATTTAATTTGCCATGTGAAGTTACATTGAGTGGTCGTGCTTGAGTAGTGTTTGTTTCAGTCGGTAGATATTTGTGTAAAGTCAAGTGTTGTATTTGTTTAAACTTCTCTCAGAGAGGTAGAGACCAGAAGAGGAAGTTGGAAGGCCTCTTGACCTCAGCTGTAGATGAAGAAAGGATGGAAATAGAGCAGCAGATCGCAGACACCGGAGGAAATTTACAGCATCTGGAGCAGGAACTAAATACGCTACAAGGTACTGTAACAACTTGAGCATACAGAACAGTAGCTTAGCCACACTGTACATACAGCAATGGGGTAAACACTTAATTGATCTAGAACAGTCAGCTCAACACACTGCAAGGTTAGATTTGGAAATTTGCCTGATTTAGAACAGTGGCAGGGAGGGGGAAGAGGGAGGGAGACACACTCAACAAAGTAACATGTGAGAAAGAACTTACCTCATGTGGGACAAGAGTGAAGCATACTGTAAGGTAGGATGTGGGGCGGAACTGCCACATCTAGAAAAGGAAGAGGGGGAGGGGGTTAAAGGAAGGAGTTATCTTTCATGATGTTTGTCATTCGATACAGAGCTGTCAGAAGGCTTCTCTGAGGGGAGGGGGAAGATGGGGGAAGAGACTGAGACCTTTCAGTTCCTGGACTTGGTCATTTTCTAAGGTAATCTTTGTCTGTTGTTAGGCACACCTCATGATAATTTCCCAAAGAAAATTTCAAATTGAAAATTGTTAGTTGGCTGTTGCTCTCATCCCCCATTCTAGCTGGGATGGCCCTTCAGTATTTTATAATATTGCCACATGATTAAAAAGAATACCTCTATCAAGGGATTGGGGGAATACTTATTAAAATTTGGACAACTACATTTGTCCTCTGAGTGTAAAATTAACTTCATCTGATTTTGTATTTTTATCAGCTCAATTAAATGACTTACAACCAGACCAACTTCAACTAGTAAAGAAGAAAAATGCTGAATTCCGCAACAAAGTCATCAAAGAAATATTAAAAACTGAGACACTTTATGTGCGGGACATCAAACTATGTCAGAAGGGCTTCATGACAGTCTTGGAGGAGAAACAGGTGAGGGGATGTTAGGATGTTCTATCTGGGGTGGGGGATTTAGAGACTTTCTAAGCTACAGCTTTGGACTGAATTGTGTCTGATAGTTCCCTGTACCTCTGAAGAAACAAGCTTGCATTGTTGTTTTCTCAACATTTAAGACAGGGTGGAGGAGAAACATCCTGAAAAATCACTCACATGCTGGACATGAACCCAACAATATGTCCTGTAATCAATTATCGATGAAATAATGTGGGTCCATTGCCTGCACCATTCTTCTATGGTGATTTGCAGAAATGAAGTGCACTGCATTTTCTCAACACTGAGGAAAGACATGTTGGAGAGGAACTTGGAATCTTTCTGAAAGTGTTTTGTTTGGAAGCGTTTGTGCTTGCTGTCTTAAAGTGAGCTTCGTGGGTGTTAAGAATCTGACACTCCTAAACTGTAGCTTAAGAGTGCATATTGTTTGCATGCAGCAGTCAGTTATTATTACTACACCCCTTACAATAAATAGTTTGATCCTGGGCCTCATTCTAATGATAAATTCTAGCAAGGCATTGTTCATGTATTCAATATTTTCACAAGAGCACAAAATATACTGTTCTCTCAAACACCCTTCCCTGTCTTAAAAGCTTCTTTTCAAAGTGCAAATTATCATCATTTATTACCCTTTGAAAGAGCATGAACGGGTGTTCAACTCTCCCCCACCCCCTCAGTACATGTCTCGTAAGCTTGTGAAAATGATGCAAGAAAAAAGATTTCCAATTTGATTGTATGACATGATATTGATGCAACAAACAGTTCAATATAGCAATACTTGTAAGAAGTCATGTGATAAGGATTGGTTAAATGGAAAATACATCCTGAATTAAATAAACAAACGATAGTTAGGTATAGTTACATAGTTATAGTTAATTTCTTTCTCCCCCCTTCTACCCCACTACCCCTTCCTATTCCACAAGAGCATTGGTCTCTACACAAATGTGTTAAGTTGGATACTTGAAGTATTTAACTGTACCATTCAAATTATTTGAAGAAAAATTCTTATCAGGAAAGAACAACAGTTTTTAACAGGACCGAGTGGTACTCTGAAGTACTGTAACCTAATAGAGACTGAATGTACTTCGCGAAATTATATAATTAATCTGTAGAAATATAGAAACTAACAAATGCCATTTGCTAAAAAGAAGCCTAACAAAGTAAGATATTGTAGATGATATTTTTAGAGAGCATTTTGTATGAGATGTTAGCATAGATTTGTAGTCCATATAAACTCAACTTCAAATAAATGATAGATATAATTTTTCACTTACATTGGGTGCAGTTCATTGCGCACTGTAGTCTTCGTGTTAAATGTATTGGGGTGTGCATGCCTGGTGTTGACGTTTCCAAATAAAGTGTAACCCTATTAGAAGTGTCACTTAACTGATCTATTGTATGAATGGCATCATGCTGAGACATTTGTGACAGAGAAAGGACAATTAAATCCCATGTGAAAGGAGGGGGGGGGGGGTTGGGTACTGCATGCAGTTAGTAAAGAGCAAAGGGTTTGGATAGGAATATGGAAACTTCAGTGCTTAGAAAGAAAAGTCATTAAGGGTTTAATAGGTCTCTGGAGATTGAAAGGACCATTGTGGGCCTAACATCGTATTGCAGCTTGAGGGTAAATGGAGTTTGTGTGGTGGCTGCAAGTGGCAATACATTTGAGTTGTGAAGGATGCAATAGCTAGTTTAAATTTACTCAAGATGGGTGAAGAGAATGAAAACATCAGTGAAGGCTACTACAGCAAACTGTTGTTGTCCCATAGGTGTACAGGAGAGGGAGGGGGCACTGTGCCACTCCCAAATTTTTAGACAAGCTCTAAATTTGGGCAGAATTTTTAAAAATTATTCAGGCCAGATTTTTCTCAAAAGGCTCCTAGATTTGGTCCAAAACTTGTGCTCCCCTCATGGAATTGGTCCCATATGCTTATGGGTTGTCACTCCCAGTTTAAAGATGTCAGCTTAAGAGTCGTAATGGTGATTGAAGGCTATAACAGTTGAGAGCTGTTTAAAGTGGGAAGCTCTGTTGCTGTTGATGAAATGCCAAGTGAAGAAAGACTGCAGTTGTGATGATATCTTTTGAAACCAAAGAGGCCAGCTGATTAATGGCTCAGGCAAAAAAGTCTGACTTATTCTTTTCCCCTAGGATGAGATTAATGAGATATTATATCGACAAACTATCGATGAAGGAGATCCCCGAGACAAGAAAACGGTTGGAAGTTCAATGATTTTTTTCACCCTCTGTCATCTATTGGGACTTTTTCATTTCATTTCAGTGTCTAGTGGGGCTATTAACATATTCTTCTTAATTCTGGGTTTTCAATCTTTTCCCTGCTAAAGGCTCAAACTAACATGGCTGGGGCAGATCCAGGATTTTTGTTTGGAGGGGTGCACTAGATTCATCCTATTGTGGGGAAGTGTTGTCCATATTAAGGACTTTAGACAAAAAATGGTGCTCTCAGTATGGTGTACGAGTTTTTATATCAAAACTGTGATGAGGAGAGCAATGGTGACATGTCTGCAATAGAATATTAAAGACACAATTGATCAATTTTCCCAATTTAAAAACAAATTTTGGGGTGCACGTGCACCCACGGCTCCCCTTCTGGATCCGCCACAGCATGGTGCCGACATTCAAGTCATATACCATAAACAAGGTATAGCCAAAATTAAAACTCACATCCGAGATGCAGGGCAGGATATACAAAACTGCCTGGAAGTCCTGTGCTTGCTGAACGTCCTTTCTTCTCATAGGTTGAAAACCCAAGATCCTAATTCATTTTAATATATATCCATCAGTGTTCTCCCACTAGCCATTTTGTCTGGGCATGCCGCCCGGTCAAAATCTGAAGAGCATGCCACTTTAAGGTATCTATGCCACTCAGTTTTTTGTGCAGCAAATGTGTAGTTTTATATTTCTTTATCATGAAGTCAGCTAAAAGCCTTGGATCAAACTTATATAAAATTGGTATACATGTTTACATCAGAATAGCAGTCGGATCAACTTGTAGAATAAATGCATTGCTAGTTAAGTTTCTTCATAGTGGTGTTTTAAACTTTAGCAGGATGAAATGCTAATTTTGATTGTTCCAACAAAACAAAAAACAAGAAAATCTCCCCCCCCCAAAAAAAGGCTTGTGTTATTGTATTTGAAAATAAAATAATGAACTGTGTAGAGTCGATACATTAACTTTACTCCCATAGCATATCAAAGCCTAGAAATAGTGTGCCATTTGGTTCTGAAATAGTGTTAAAATCACAAAGCTTGTAATTTATGGGAAATATTTTGTTTGTGGTTAAGAACATTTATCGTACTTTAAAATCGTAATTTAGTGAAGTGGAAAGATAGGCACTTCAGAATATCACGGCTGAATGGTTTTGTTTTCAAGAAATAATTAGGAAATAATGTTTTACACAGGAAGAAATTGACTGCTTAATAGCTCATGAATAATTTATACACCCAAACTTTCAAATGTTAAATGATGCAACATTTACAACTCTTGTAATTCACAATACTTTGGGAATAAGACCTGTTGCCTAAGTCTTTTGGTGAGACTGGGTGGTTTAATACAGACATGGGCATCTGGTAGGGGGGCAAGGGGCACTTGCCCCCAAGAAAATCAAAAACTTGAAAAAAAAAGTAAACTTGAAGGAAAAATAAAATCAACATTTTTTTTCATGATATCCCTAGAAAATTTCCAGAAAATGAGACTTCAAAATAGAAAATGTTTAGATGCAACTCACAAGGCCTGGGAAGTGCCATTTCCAGCGATCTGGGAGGCATTTTGGCCAAAATTTTCTTGGCGCTTGGCGCCAAATATGGTGGCGCTATGCTTAGATAGTTAGCCTACAGGTTGTGCCCCACCCCTGGCAAATTCCTGGCAACACCCCTGTATGAGGTGCCAACATTTAGCAATTAAGCTCTTTCTGGGGAGTAAAAAATTGACCCTGATTTGATCAATTAGAAGGTTTTCCCCTCCCTGAATTTTTTCCAGCAGACGCCCATGAATACATATCAAAGATACTTATCCCTGTGCTGTATTGATTCAATGTAATGCAAAATTTGACTTTGGTTAAAGCTTCTCTGATTTTTGTAGTATTTTTCTTCAAGTTGCAAATTCAAAGTAAAATTGCAAATTTGATCTTGAATACAGCGTCAAAACTTTTGGGAAAATCATATCCGTAGAAATGTAGCAAACCCTTTAAATTTTCATCAAATAATATGGACAACTAATGGCTATGTATCTTGTGCTGCTAACCATATATCCAATTACATATCATATTTAATACATATTCATTTAGTCAGTGCTACTAACACAATGTTATCAACTGTTCTTTTAACTTAAAGGGAAATATTGCATTTGTTTTACACAAAATTTTCACATTTTAAAACCAGTATCTTTAGATACAGAATGGTAGGTAATTCAAATTAAGGCAGCATGGTAGCTTTCTTTTCTAGAAAAAAAGGTTCTCACAGAAAGAAATTCAGTTATTTGTTGCTTAAGAATAATTTGTTGGCCCAAATTTTCCAAAATTCAAATGATGCAGCTTCCATAACTCTTACAATGCATAATATTTCGAGGAGACAAAGCTATCGCTGGAGGTTTTTGGTGATATGGAATGGTTTTATGATTTCAGCTTTTTTTTTTGTATGCCATGTTTAAAAATTTTAAGTGCAATATTTCCCTTTAACATGATACACTCCCATAGCCATCTTTGATTCATTGCATTTAGATAGAACAACCTTCAGAGGCTTAAATAATTTTTCTGTAAGAAATTGACTAGTGAATTAGATTGCAGACTACTGTGAAATTAATATTGGATTACTTCTGCAGTGTAAATAAGTAATTTCTAGAATAGGCACAATTTGGCTCAGGCTTTGAGATGGAACTTCATGAATTTATCTATAGAATGCAGGAAATTGCTCCAGAAGTTCCTCATCTTTCTCAGTGCCTCTAGGATTGATGGCGTGGGAGCTCCAGGGACTTAATTATTTAGAGAACAGAGAAGTGTCTCTAGAAGTCAATTTGTCTGTAGCACCTCTGCCAGAGACCTGCTAGCTGCATTAAGAATGGATAGGTAGATAGATTGAATTGAAACGATTTGGCAGATTTGTGGTGACGTTGGTTGCAAAAGATAGACAAGATTTGTGGGTTAATTTGGACGTTTGTGGTGCTTTTCAAGATAAGGTATAATATGGACATGAATATGAAGAAGTGCCTCTGGTGTGTAAAATGGTGTATATTAAGCTGCCTTTTATTAAAGGGTTGGGTTATAAAGCTTCCTTATGTCTAATATGTGATGTTAACCACAGTGCTAATATTGAAGGGGTATCAGGTGGGTGGAGGTCTAAAAGGTATGACTTCATATCTGTGAGTGTTTGGTACATATTTTAAAGTCTGTGATGGTATAGCTTGGTTGTGTGGTACAGCTTAATAGGTGTCTTTGGCAGTATGTGTTATTATGTGTCAGGTTAAGTGGAAGACAATTGCAAGCCTTATGTCTTATCAATCTTACATGTTTTAGGCTATCCAAATGCATGTTTACAAACACAGGCATTTACCTACAATTCAGTATACAGTGTATACCTACAGCATCAGCAGTGCCAGCATATGAGTGAGATATTGGCAAAAATGTCTTCCAGGTTACATTGGTGTACAGCACTGAATGGCAAAACATCATGTATAGATACATTATATTGATGTAGTATATGTTTACAAGCTCAGCTATACATGCCCATGTAGACATTCAAACATACTGTGTGTTGCTCTCCAATATTGTGTACTGGTGACATCAGTAGAAGCCTGGCCTCTGTTTTTCAGTGCTGACCATTATTTTACTATATCACAGTAGGGGCCATTCCTCTGGTATGCATTTATATTACGTTCATTAATATATTGGTATGCCCCATACTAATGCTCAACATTTTTCATCTAAGTTGCATGTACCTATAGCAATCTAACAAAACATCAGTTCATTACATGAGTTTCTTGCCTGTATCATTCCTGACAGCTGGGTGTATCTTTATTAATGCATTGTTCACAGCCTTCTCATTGTGTCGCTAATAACATCAGCTTGTAGAGATAGACCACTGACTGTAGCAAGAATAATACTGATTGGTATTAAATGAGAAGTGGAGTCACATTATGTTCCAATCATTGTCATAATTAGTTATTTGAATATCATGAATATTTATGAAGTTACAATAGTCATCAATTCCTTTTGTTTCCTCTAAACCAGGCAAGAGGTCTTGAGTTGGACATTCTTGTAATTTGGATATCATGCATATTCATAAAGTTACAATGGTCATCAATTCTTTTTGTTTCTTCTTATCCAGGCAAGAGGTCTTGAGCTGGACATTCTCTTTGGGAACATGGAAGAGGTCATTATGGTGGCAGAGAACTTCATGAATGATCTTGCCAGTACTGTAGAAGAAAAACCACCAGAAGAACAGTTTATAGGTATTTACTCCCCTCCCACTACCCCACACCCTCAATCCCATCCCCCTCATCCTTCAGTCTTCCACAGTCAGACCTTCATTTATAAGGCAAGCAGGTGTGATTTCTCTTCTCAGTTTTATGAAAAAGTCCCAGGAATGCTGTTACGCACTCTCCTTAAAACCATATGATATGGCTCTAATCCATTCCCCCCCCCCCAAAAAAAACAGCATTATTGAAAAAATGTGTGAAAAATTAGCTTTATACATCTTCATTCATGGATGCAGCAAAGGTCTATTCCCTGACTACTGTTATATGCTAACAAGTATTAGCATCTTACTTTGTCTCCTACAAGTAATCATACTAGAAACAGTTATGAGATGTTATGGGAATGTTTGTGAGGGGTAAGTGCCTCCTTAGTACCCTAAAGAAGCAAAAAGCAAAATTGTAAGTGTGCATATGACAAGGAGAACTATTAAGTCTTCCAGGTGAGCATTCAGCAGTTCTCCTTGGTTTTCAATACTGCTTCCCCCCTGCATGACACTGGTTTCTGCCAGGCCTCAAGCCCCAAGCTATCTGTGTGGTGCCCCTCCTTCAGTCAGCCCTCTGTTGTGTTTCTTCTTTGGTTAGTACTAAATGCATCTTATAGTCTGTTACCTTGGCCCTGGGGGAAACCATCACAGTGCTAAGTATTAATGGATGTATGTAGATTGAGCATTACTCAGTATCTAAACACAGTTTTTTCGTCTATTCATCTACCATGTACTGTATGTGTTTGTTCAGTTGGCATCAGCAAATAGTTTTAATTTGGATCAATCAATTTTAAATCAAGTAAAATGTTTAGACTTCGGATTGGTTGGTTTGGAGTTGTATTTTATCATTGATCAATTTTAGTATCCTCTAAAGCTATTGTGAGGCAACTTTAAAGAATTGACTTGCTGTATACTATCTTTTACTCTATGGATAATTATATGAATTTCTTGAGTAGCATTGAATTAATAAACAGCCAGAAAGTATGGACAAAAGACGTATCATGATGTTTACCATTTCTCACATTGTCCTACATGTAAGAAAATTTGTCCTTGTTGAATGAAAAGGTCTGCTTTCTTCCATCCTGTTGAGGCTGAAAATATGTTATTTCAGGGCCAAATGTAAGCCATTTTTAGCCATACATGAAGTAAATGAAGGCAAAAGTGCTGCAGCCCCCTCTCCCAATTGGAAGTGGCTTGAAATCTCCTGTCCTTTCTCTTTAGAATCATAGCTGGCATTTTCCTTATGAGTGCCTCAGACTAAGAAAGAGAGAATAAAAGAGCAACTGACAACTATTTCTTTGAAAATATAAATGTTCTGAGTCATTGTATGTGAGATGTGCTTTCTTCTATGGGTATAAGAGTTAGTTAGTTAGATGAGGTTTAACCGCCCAATTTCCAACCAATTGGTTCAAGTTGAGCCGGTATAAAAGGTGGGGAAAGGGTGGGGTGTGTAGTGGGCATAGAGGACTATTTGCTAAGGCATTGTACGTGTGATCCAAGGGTTGGTGGTTCAAGTTCTGTCTGGTTTATTACATTGTATTGTTGGGTAAGATGCTTTATCTCAATTGCATCTCTCCACTCAAGGATTAAATGGGTACCTGTGAGGTAACTTGTCGTTGAGCATGGTTTATGCTGCCAAGAGGGATTGATTCTAGAAAAAAGGTTGCAAAGGATTAAAACCTCTACTGAGAAGAGTTATCATTGATAAGAGGTATTATCTGCGACAGTGCTTTGATACTTCATTGAAGGAATCAAATGCTATAAAAGAAACAATATATTCTTATTATAAAATGTTCAAATCAATTGTAGTCACATAAATTATAACATTTATGAGATCATGTCTGAAAAATTTCACTTCCTTTCATAAATTTTTTCCCAAATTTTAAAAATGCTGCCCGTTAAGCTAGTATTTATTTTATTTTTCATTTGCAGGTGAATGTTTTATGAACCACAGTAGTGATTTGCACAAAGCATATGCAACATACTGCCGTAACCATGACGATGCCATTGCCCTGCTTGAAAAAGTAAGGATAAATTGGCTTTCTTTCTCAGTTTTAGACAGTTATTTAAAAGGGCAATTCTCATCTTTCAAGACAGTTCCAATTCTCCCAACTATGCAACTTGTAGCTCCTCCCATATCCGTACAAGGCTCCTTCTTGTGCAGACAAAAACCCATTTCCTTGCTTAAGGCCATGTCCCAGTGAGCATACAAAGCTATAATCTGTAATCTAAGTACTCTCTCTACATTGTGTGGAATGTGAACTACTCTGCATCTTTTTGAATTTGTAAACTTTGCTGTCAATCAAATAGCAGTCACCAACTGAGAATCTTGATACCCCTACACTAAAAATACACTTTGGGGTGACGAGTGTTTGTCTTTAACTTTTAGTTACCTTGTTATTAAGTGAAACACGTTTCTTTATATTTGGCTTTTAGATTACTTGATGTTTCTCTCGTAATCCTAGTGATGTGCAATGGAAATATTTGATTTTTATTTTTGATCAAGACCTGCCAAGGAGACACTTGTAACAATTACTATTTGTATTGTTTATGCTGATGTTGAGAATATATAGGATGAGATGCAACTCAAATCACAAGGCCAACCTGAAATCACAAGTTTTTTAAGAGTTTATATTTGAAAGTTGAATTTCAAAGTCAGATGTTGAAAGAGTTAAACTGTGTTTTATCTGGGAAGGGAAGTTAGGGTGGGGGGTGTTGAAGAAGCAGGGGTGTTCAGGTGGGGGGGGGGTGGGTGTTGATTGCCTACCAGCAATGTGAAATTTGAGGATGATTCCTCCCAGTTTGATTCCTTTTACCATTGTTTTAAGAACTCGACAAAATTGAACTCAACAAAATTAATTAGAGTGAAATATAAAAACTTCCCTCATAAATTCTGGAGTTAGATATAGTTATACCTCCTGAAAATGGTTTTTGCTGAAAAAATTCTGGTTAAAACTTTCCTGAGATTTCAGAGGCTTTACACTGGAAAATAAATGTGTTCATATTTAATAGTTTTCATCACATTTTACTTTTTGTATTAGTATGAAGAAAATCCAGAAGTCCAGGAGTACATCAACCAAGGACTGGAACTGGTGAGGTGAGTCATGAAAGACAGGGAGGGGAGGGGGAGGAGGAGGGGGGAGGGGTGGAGGATTGGTTTTACACATAGATATTTGGCAGTGATTGTTATTATAGGTCATGTTTGGTAGGATGTGGTCAGGCAAGTGAACCTTGTTAAGAAGTATAACAAGGATAAAGTTGCAAGTATTCTGTCTTTAAAGGTTAGAATCTATGTCTGTTTCTGTTTTCATATTGCTTGTTTTCTTTGATCTAAAAAGGTTGACTGCTCTGTTTTTCACCAAATTTCATTTGTGTGTTCTATTTATCTTTCTTTTTGCCTGATGCATTGATCAGATGAATACAAAACAGCGTTTGGAAATATTTACTTCAAATGTTACCTTCGCCTAACTGTGTTTATGAATTTTTGTTGATACCTTAAGTTTGATTATAATATGTAAAAAATGTCATTTTTGGTGTTTTCTGTTTACCTCCTCATTTCTGTTTATGGTTTGCTGTCTTTCAATATCAGGGAAGACTTGCTACTCTATTGTAGGGGCAGGGATGACTTGCTACTCTATTGTAGGGGCAGGGATGACTTGCTACTCTATTGTAGGGGCAGGGATGACTTGCTACTCTATTGTTGGGGCAGGGATGACTTGCTACTCTATTGTTGGGGCAGGGATGACTTGCTACTCTATTGTAGGGGCAGGGATGACTTGCTACTCTATTGTAGGGGCAGGGATGACTTGCTACTCTATTGTAGGGCAGGGATGACAAATGCTTTAGTTTTGGGGGAACTTAATTCTGGTTTTTCATCTCACATTTGTTGTTTTCTGATTTAATTTATAATGCTTTGTTTTTCAGTAAAGGAGTTAAAATATGCTTTCGATATGAGTGTGATTTCTTATTTGGTGATTGGATGTTAGTGGCATTCCTCTTTTCAAGTTGATTGATTGAACAATTTATTTTTATCAAATCAACTTCAAACAACATACTGATTAAACATTGTGAAAAGTATGCTGTAAATGCTAGAAAAGAAGAAAAACAGAAGTACCATGCTTATAAATTGTTTCCCCCCATTAACTTACAAAGAGAAGGTTAAGAAAAGAAGAAGATGAAGAAGAAATAGTACAACGGCACTAGATGAACTTTCTGATATATCTGTAGGAGTTAGCAGATAATGGCCTGTAAGCGCAGTTTGGCTGATGAAAATCCCCACCTGTGCAAAACTGGTTTCAACAAACAATATAACACAATGGTGTTGGTGTGTCATTAAATCCCATCTAACTTCAACAAACAATATATCTCATTAAATTTTATCGCTGAACAACATATCTAAAGTACGATATTCACATCACAACAAGAAAGTACAAGAAACAATAGTATATGAACATTAAATCAGGAATTTGGGTCTGAGGTGCAAAGGGGAGGGGTGACATTCCCCTTTTTGGTTTCGATGAAAGAGAAACCTATGCGGTCATGATGGCGTGTGTGTGTGTGTTTGTGACACTTTGCTTGTGCACGCGATATCTCAAGAAGGGAAACTTCTTTGAAGCTCAAACTTGTTGTGTAGGTACCCCATATAGAGGAGAAGAACCCTATTGTTTTTGGAGGAGGTCAAAGGTCATTTGAGGTCACCAGGGGTCAAGCTCTCAAAACCTGGTGCACGCGATATCTCAAGAAGGAAAACTTCTTTGAAGCTCAAACTTGTTGTGTAGGTACCCCATATAGAGGAGAAAAACCCTATTGTTTTCGTTAGAGGTCAAAGGTCATTTGAGGTCACCAGAGGTCAAACTCTCAAAACCTTGTGCAGGCAATATCTCAAGAAGGGAAACTTCTTTGAAGCTCAAACTTGTTGTGTAGTTACCCGATGTAGAGGAGAAGAACCCTATTGTTTTTGGTGGAGGTCAAAGGTCATTTGAGGTCACCAGGGGTCAAACTTTCAAAACCTTGTGCACACGATATCTCAAGAAGTGAAACTTCTTTGAAGCTCAAACTTGTTGTGTAGGTACCCCATATAGAGGAGAAGAACCCTATTGTTTTTGGCAGAGGTCAAAGGTCATTTGAGGTCACCAGGGGTCAAACTCTCAAAACCTTGTGCACGCAATATCTCAAGAAGGGAAAC
>WURT03273728.1:0-25515 GCA_009936505.3 Holothuria glaberrima
AAAGTCTTTGGTATGACTCGACCTGGGAATCAAACCCGGGCCTCCTGCGTGAGAGGCGGATGCTCTAACCACTAGACGAAACATGCGGTTGTCACTATCATACAAATACAACAAGCTTGTGTTACACAATGCTGTATTCACAGGTCTGCATCTGGTTTTAAAGCACATTGACAAAAGGATCCCTGCAATTGAAGCTGTGGGTTTCAATTAATGATTTAACACCTGGCTTGACACAATCAAGATTCATAAGATGTACAGTACTTGACATTCTGTTTTTAGACTGATGTAACATCAAACCCATCACTTAATTGAACATGTCACTTGATTACATTGAACTTGGGATTAACAGCTCTTAACATTGACAAATTTCAGTGAATAGCCTTTAGCATTAAACCCCACCTACTCAATATTTTAAGGTTCATTTAATATGCATGCATAGTAGTAAGTCTTACCCTTTGGCTATTTTTCTCATGTTGCACAAGAAGATGCTCACTTCTCTTCAAAGGAATATAATTACTTTCAAAACATTTTTTTCAAGATTAATCACATAAACTCACTGCTTGTTTCACAATATGCTCCTGTATATGGGACTGATGAGCAATCGCATGCAAAGCCACCTGGTAAAGCACTGTCTTGGATACATGTTCCTGTATTGCAGGGATTGTTAGCACAGGGCTCTGGAGAAAAATTGCCAAAAAGAGGCTACAGTAAGAGCTAAAACAATATTATTCAGTTTTCACAATTCAGTCTTGAATTTGGGACTTTGAATGTTTAAGAAAACATGAGTCATACTAATTAATTTTAAGTGAAACAGTTTTCATTTTGTATATGACATTTCAACACTGTTCAACACTGAGCTATGTCTGTGATTTGTCTGGAAGAGTAAGGGTCTGCTGGGAAGAAAAGGAAATTGGAACTTGCCCCCAACCTCTGAAAATTTCTGAAATATCTTGCATATTCAAGGAAATATTAATGAAAGTTTAAATTTTACACAAACCTGAGTTCTAATAAAGTGCTGCAAAAATACTGAGTAAATTACAATGGACGTACCAAAAAGATGAGATAACATACTAACCAGCAGTTTCACAATTTGTGCCCCTGACATATTGAGGACAACTGCAACTGTAATAATTCCCGTCCACTGCAATGTTAGACTCGTAACATGTGCCACCATTGAGACACACATTTCCATTGCATGGCCCTGAAAGTAATCATGGTGAAGAAAATAAATGAATATTTTGATGGTGAATTAATGAAGCAAAATATTTTGTTTAAAGTGGATCTTACAGTACGTCTAAAATTACAAGAACTTATATTTTGGAGGTTGGAAAATGAATTTCATCATCCACCTTTCAGTTTCATAGCCAACACCATTGCTGAGATATAAATTGTTGAAATTTATTCACTTACTTTGAAATAGTCAATTGCACAATAATTTGTGATGTCCTGCTTGTACAACTCACATTACCTTACTTTGTTTCCTTTGGAAATTAGGATGTTTATGACCTTGAAACATTTACTGTTCCCTTACATACTCTAGCATGTTGCATGGAGAAGGCTCAAACAGCCAAGTCATCCTATAACAGTAAGACATTGATCACATTTTGCTACAGGTGCATTGGCTTTTGAAAAAACAAAGAAAAACAAAGATGTTTATTTGAGTAGGATAAGAATTACATCACAAATTATTGCACAATCTACTGTACCATTTTAAATTAAGGGAATAAGCTCCAACATTTTTTCGCTGAGAAATGTCCTAGGAAGATGGGAGTTAATTGGACCATTTTGATGAATTTTTCTAGCTTCATAATATATATTTTTGAAACATTGGACTTAAGGTACACTTAAGATGGCATCAGCATGGTACTGACAGAAATATCTTTTATCATTCTAAAATACTCAGTTACATCAGCATTGAACTAAATCTGGCAATAGAGCCTTTTCTGGCCCAAAACATGCATTGCAAGAGATATGAATCTAGCATTATTTGAAAATTTGCAATTTTAGGGAACAAATTATAAATGAGCTAAAAAGCAATTAATTTCTTACATTGGGAATAAAACTTCTAGAACAGTAACGTTTTTACCCAACAACCTTACCTAAAACTGCCTATCCTTTCATATAAAGTATGTCTTGAAAGAGGCATTATTGAAGAATATGCCCTTTCTATGAACAAAATCAAGCAGATCATCAAGGCAACTGAAGGTCAATTGATCAAATATTTTACTGTACAGATTAAGGGTCCCCCTCCCCCCCCCCCACTTATAAGTGGAAACTTAGAGGAGTCACTTTTCAATTAAACGTGTTCCTAGGTAACATTTATCTGTATTAAACATTAAAAGAACTGAGAATTACACTTTAAAAAAAAACATTGAGAGTAATTTATTATCAAGATTAAATAGAGTACATCATAGTTTCCTCCTACCTTCAGTACAATCCTCTCCAGTATATCCTGGTTTATCACACTTGCAGAGGTAGAATTCCTTCGGGTCTTCATCATAAACATCAAGATGACACAACCTATTCACACCACATGGGTTTGGTTCACAAACTGCATCAAAATGGAAAAATTAAAAGCAAATTCAATACTAAGCAGTTAAAGGGAGATGGCAGTTGCCCCAAGTTTATTTTCAAAGTTCGGATATCTCCTCTTATTTTGCTCATGAATACAGTATCTTTCATTATGTTTCTGTATACAAACGTTGAATATTAAAGGTAAACCAAGGAGTTTTTCTGCATGAATGTAACAAGTGAGTAACAACCATACTGTCACAAGACTGATAAGAGCCATTCCTGAACTAGGATGATGGGGCACACTCATTCAGATTGGGGGACTGTATTTTCCCTTTAACATTCAATGTACTTGATATGCCATGGCAGTTTGACACTTAATGCATGCACTGACCTGCACTATGGATGGTATCGTGTATTTTTTAATTTTTAGAGTTTAGATACACCATGGTTTGCAAGAGCAGTATATACTCTATAATTTCACTAAATAACTGATTATTGTGCCAAGCAATTCTGTCACCTTCGTACACACTTACCCCTGGACTTGTTGTGACAATAGACTTCTCCCTCTTCAGCTCAAATTCATGAGGTTCGTTCTATAGGAAGGGGCAAACCTAACTGGCTTATTTCAATTAAACAGTCGTTTCTTGTTTTGAAACACCTGCTCCTAAATTGGTGGCGGTTTCAACCTATGCATCAAAGCATTGTTCCGAGAAGGTCAATTGTGATACGACTACTAGACCTGAATGATGTTGCTAGCGTATTGATATCACATTGAAGCCAACGAATAAAAGGAAAATTCCACTTTTAGAAGAATGCATAGCTTATCATTGATAATCTTCTCAGGATGAAGTGGGTCTTAGGGTATTAGCATAAATTAAAACTTTTCGTTCAACCTCTTTCCAAATAACAACCCCCTAGTTTCACTTCAGCTTCAACAGTAACGTTAGGCCTAAGCTAGTCCTCAGTAAAGGAACATGTATAGCTGGTCACTGATAGCTCCCTATACATGCTCCTCAGGGTTTCCCTCAAGGGGGGAAAGGGGGGATTTGTCCCCCCCCCTTTCCACCAAAAGAAGGTGGGTAAAATACCCCCCTTTTCATTTCCATAAAAGTAAAAAGATTGTCATTATCTTGGTTTCTTACTTAAGAAGAGGACACTTTTGCAGGAATGTTTGAACTTACATAAATAAATGGCCTCTAAAACCCTTCAAATTGCACCTTACAGGGGCCTTGAAGCAAGCTTTTGTCCCCCTGAACCCACTTGTAACTTTGGCAAAGGACAGCATCAATTTGGACAGGGGGTTTAGCAGTAATAAATCCCCCCTTTTTTGAGTTTCTGGTGGAATCCCTGCTCCTTACAGTGCTCAATTGAAAACCTGGGTCTTCGACCAGAGTGGTGCTGGTTAAAATTGTTTTTCATCCTGTAGCAAAACTACTGAAGGGCCTTAAGTCTTAATTTACTCCCAAAACTTATCCTTTCCACTTCTTACGCAAGTATTGCATTTATTTTTGATCACTTTGAACCTCTGAGAAGTTCAGAAAATTTGAAATAACATCATCAACTTTGGCCACTTTGCGAAATTTACTGTAGCCTTTGAAATATTTGTTTATGTCAGAATTCTGTGTGCATAATAGTGTGACGTCACTCAGAACTTTTGATTACTGTAGTTCCTATACATAGGCTACATATGGCAATTGCCTCTGCAAACATTCTATTCTGATGTAGGCTAATAATGTAGCTTATTAGCATACTGATGTAAACAAAGTTACTTTTTCACACAAAGTAAATTTTACGACACTTAAAAGTTGCAGATTTCATTTCAAGTTTTTGGCCCTTTTCGGAAGATCTCAGTGATAAAAAATAACTGCAATGCAGGAATGCCCTTGTGAGATCTGGAGAAGAGAAGTCATGGTAGTAAATTAAGATTCTATGTTTAACATACATCTGGTGTTCCTCAAGCAATTGTCTGAGGTCCCCTGTTCTTCTTAATTTACATAAATGACCTCCCTAGCATGGTCTCATCAAGTGTTAGACTCTTCGCCCACAATTACATAATGTACAGAGAAATAAATTCATCTAGTGTAAGGACAGCGATACATATATTTCAGAAAGATATTGACTCACAAAGTAACTGGGGATTCATGTGGCAAATGTTTTTTATTGTCTCTAAGTGTTACTCTATGCATGTTTCCCATAAAACCAAACCCCTTATTGTGGGTTATTATATGAATGGGAGGATTCTGCAAGCTGTTAATCATCAACCTTATTTAGGAGTCGAAATTAGCTGGAGTATTGCGGAGCTATATGGGCTCCTTACATCAAAAGTGACGAAACAGCACTTGAGAATATCCAAAGACGTGCAGCCCATTTTGTTCTCAACAACTACAACTACAGGGATAGCGTCACTTACATCATGGAAGTACTACCTCGAGGTAGTACTTCCATGCTAACATGCTAACAGATCTCAAATGGGAACCACTTGAAGAGTGTCGTACCAGACTTAAATTGTCTTATCGCTACCCAGGTAACATTCCAATATGGGCCCCTTATGGGCCCCATATCAATGAACATATGGGGCCCATATGGTTTTGCACCCAAGATTCATATGGGGCCCATATGGGCCAGCCCAGATAACCCATATGGGATAGTTCTGGGGCCCATGTGGGCAATTGCCCCATATGGGCACCAGAACTATCCCATATGGATCATATGGGCATATGGGCTGAACCATATGGGCCCCTTATGAATCTTGGGTGCAAAATCATATGGGCCCCATATGGGTTCACCCATATGGGGCCCATGTAGGTTTGCTACCTGGGTATCTATAAGGAGGTTCAAAACTTCACTCCCCCTAACATCCAGCTACAGAGCAACCACAATAGGATCACTAGACGTAATCAAGGCACCCACATAATTGTTCCCCCACCTTTTAGTAAGAGGTTCTATGAATACTCGATGTACCCAAGAACTGCTCGTGAATGGAATCTTCTTCCACCAAACATACCTGCAGCACCTGATGTTGGCTCATTTAAATCTAGCCTATCCAATGTTGATCTTCGGAATTTAGTGTCTAAGGAGCATTTTAAAATCTTGGCAACTGCCCTTCCACACTGACCCGTGAGTGATAACCAACTAAAAGGTGATTCCACAGTATGAAGCAGAAACTTTGCTGCGAGAAGAAAGTCAATATCAACGTACTACCATAAAGAAGGCCGATCCCCCGCCATAGGCCTACAGTAAGAATGGTTACTTTTGCGTTGCCCCTAATGTGATATGGAGCATTTGTAGTTAGGCTTCGAGTCAGTTCCCGGGGGTGGGCAGAATTAATCATAGGGACCCTGTCTAAAGGTCTACATAAAGAGTTCTATTATATGAGTATCTTTAATTACCATATGATGCAAGGGCTGCCTGTGTTTCAACCTACACCTTCGTAATGAAGGTCGGTAAGATGCTTACAACTTCTGCTACTAGCCTACAGACAACTTGATCCAACTACTTTGGACTCAGTGCGTACCGCGTACCATGCCACGATATCTGCTCCCAGCTGACTTTGGACTTGATGCAAACCAAATCCCTTACTATTACGGAGCCTTTAAACTGAGATGTTAGTTGTAGTTTGGTGAAGGTAAACTGTACGAAGTCTAATTCGTGAGTGGTCACCGTTTAAAAGTAGCCCGGCCTTTGTGGAATTACCCGGATCGAGGGGCATGGAAATTCACTCATATTGGTTCTGAATTGGTTTTGTAACCTAGTCAGCTTCAGCTACAGTGTCATTTTAAAGTTAGAATTTCTTACGAGGTTTCAAATATTAAAAACGAATGCCAGCACGGCTGCAGCTGGTGGAAACTGCAATTGCGAAGGGGACCCCGGGGAGGGAACGGAGACGGGATAGGGAAACTGGTCGAGGAGACTGGGGTGGTATGGAGTGTAATGCCAGAGACTAGGTAACACTGTACAACCACAAAAAGGTACGTGCGGCCGTTAGGTAATTAACGATGCGCCCCGGCCTCGACCCCTACTAACACACACACACACAGTCACAATTTCAGCCTGGTCATATTTTGTAGGCATGGCTTCCTAAGGTTTACGGTCGTTTCGCCCCCAACCAGTTCACCCCCACAAAAAGCAGTTCGCCCCCAAGCGATGACCAGTTCGCCCCCAAAGACGTACCAGTTCACCCGGGTCCAAGAGCTGACCAGTTCGCCCCTAAGTTGGTAATAATAAGTACCTAAATTTTCGGCATTTTTGCGCCTTTTCATCTTTTATGTTGGGTGCTTTGTACTATATAAGCTGCAAAGACTTATATACATATATTTTTTGTGAAAATACCGATTTTATTTCCATTTTGTGTTCGCTTTTTTTTTGTGCAGCAACTCTCTTTTTTAGAGTCACATTTTCCGTCTTCTCTTTTATTATCGGCATGCATCCTTTCCTTCCTTTTGAAATACCATTTTCTTTTCGGTTGCGTTCATATTTACTTAACTTCACCGGCGTAGGAAGCTGTTCAAGAGTACGGGGGGGGGGGCTGAACCTTGTTTCCGATCGCCGTCCTGGGAAGGGGTCTGAGGGGTGCCCCTCCCCTATGGAAAAATTTTGATATTCTGGGGTCCTTAGATGCAATTTGGTGCATCATTTTGAGAAAATTTTGAGGTAAATTAATGCACATTTTTGACATTTCTTAGTCCTTTGGAAAATGTTTTTGATATTTTAGGATCCTAAGTTTCAATTTGGTGCATCATTTTGGACAAATTTTAAGGTAAATCAATGCTATTTTTTACTTTTCTTATTCCTTCGGAAAATTTTAATATTTGAGAGTCCTAAGATGCAATTTGGTGCATCATTTTGGACAAATTTTAAGGTAAATCAATGCAGTGTTGTTACTTTTCTTACTCCTTCGGAATATTTTAATATTTGAGGGTCCTTCGATGCAATTTGGTGCATCATTTTTTAAAATTTTTTAGGTAAATTAATGCCCATGTTTTAGACATTTCTTAGTCCTTTGGAAAATTTTTGATATTTAGGGTTCCTAAGTTGCAATTTGATGCATCATTTTTGAAAAATTTTAAGGTAAATTATTGCAAAATTTCGACTTTTTTTAGTCCTTTGGAAAATTTTGTGATATTTGTGGGTCCCAAGATGCAATTTGGTGCATTATTTTGGACAAATGTAAAGGTAAATTACTGCACATTTTTGACATTTCTTACAGAAGAGATTAATAACGGGTTTTCGTGCTTCGGAAGTGGGGGGGGGGCTAAAGCATACTTCAGCCCCCACAAATTTCGCTGGGGGAGCTGTCGCCCCCCAGCCCCCTCCCCCCCGCTTTCTACGCCCTTGCTTTACTTGATGTACTAACAGCAACAAATCACTATAGGCCTATGACACTAAACTTCAACCAGCTCATGTAAGTGGCCGGGTGGTATTTCAGTTCAAGTTAGTCCTCGAATCATTTTTTTCACAACTCATGCTATTTGGTATATTTTGTTGCTGCTGTCGTAAAAAAACATGTAATCGTAAAACAATATAAACTGCATTTGAAAATTGATTTTTTTTTATAACAACTAGCGTTAGTAAAATCGAGGGGGCGAACTGGTTGGTACTTGGGGGTGAAACGACTTCCACTTTGGGGCGAACTGGCAATTGGGCGAAACGGCCGGGTACCCTTCCTAAAAAGTCTTGCAGTACGTTCCTCAAAAATCTTTCGTACGTACGGAAAAAAACTTTTCACACTTTTTATGAAGGGTTGAAAAGCAAATTCGCCACTGAGCTATCATCATCAGTATAATTTTCAGTTAATACAACTACTGAAATGAGTGTACCCTTAGCCTGATAGGTAATTAACTGTGCGTTTCCTCCCCTACACAAACATACACATACACAACGTGACTGTCATGTAATATTTTGTATGCATGGCAAGTTCCTAAAAAAATCTTACGGAAGTTCTTCAAAAATCTTTCGTACATACTAAAGCTTTTCGCACTTTTTATGAAGGGTTGAAAAGCTTGAAATTCGCCATTGAGCTATCATCTTCACTTGGTATTACTTTAATACAACCAAGTGAATGTCCGTTGTGAAAAATGATGAAGCGAAAAATTATGGAAATGTCCTTAAAATAACATACGGTTCGAGCTGGCATGTCAGGAGTAAGGCCTATCATTATAAGTATTTGCCTCACTATTTCTTCCTGTAGGACAGCCTCTGGTTTGGGTACAAGTTACCTTTCAAAAGCCTGCCCCGTACATCAATGAACTTCGTGCATCCTTCCAAGCCGGCCACCATCAAATCGATTATACGTTTGTCCAATTCAGGCAGGCTATATTAGAGTCTGCCATGATAGCTTGCATCGGGGTGTGGAGGTAGTAGGGGAGTTGTCCCCCCCCCCCCTTGGTATCGATCTATGTAAATTCCCGAGACTTTAAGAGTAAGCTTTGTTTCATGCAACTTGTAGGCCTATATAAGGCACGGAAATGGGTACCATTTCCTCGAAAGTGGGACTGGTGCGTAGCAACGTGGGTCGGGGTTGATCCCTGGACACTGCAACGGAACGTTAGCCTAGGGAGCGATTCGCGCGCCTTTTCGGTATTTCCAGTTAATCGCCTCATTTTGCCCTCACCGAACAATTCCTGGATACGGTCACGCAGTGTGCGTAGTATGCCTTGTAGACTGTAGTAGCAGTTTACATGTTCCCTTTGGTATAACACTGATTAGAAAAAAGATATGTGTAATTTAAACATTTCTCTTTGAAGTGTGGATCTTTTGAAAGCACGAAAAATTTCAAAACTAAAAATGTTTGTGTATCTTACTTTGGATCTAAATTTACCTGGAGCTCCCATACCACATTTTGATATTTTTCTAGAATTGTACCCCCACATTTCAACGATTTCGTATATGAAGTTAAGTTCCTATTACGGGAAGAAACTTTCATTAACAGGAAAACTACCCATTGAAATTGTAATGCGTATATAGAGACTGCGTGGTTAGTCTTGGTCAAGACCCTAGTATCAGCTAGTACATGCGTTCGCGACTATTGTAAGCGCGCTCTCTACATGTTCAGAAGTTCTAAGCTCTGTACTAGTACAGAGCTCAGAATTTCTGAACAAGCTGCAGAGGGCGCATTTACGATAGTCGCGAACGTATGTACAAGCTAGTACTAGGGTCTTGACCAAGACTACTGCGTGGTATGTTCAGTCTCTTTTATTGCACTCCTGTATGCTTTTCAATGGTTCGTTACTGACACGTAAGTTCACAAAAGACAGCACGCTGGCATCGCTAAAGAGTACAGAACAGAACCGCGCATGCACTTTTTTGTAGAGATGGGATTAAAAGTATTTTTTATGTATATCAATATTGTACTGTTTTGAAATCATGTGTGAAATAAATTTAAGTTGAATTGAATTGAATATTTTGCTATGTGAGAGGTTACCTGGCCGGTAAGTCTGTGTACAAAATTAGCTTGGGTTCCTCCTGCTTATGTTCTCAGAGTACCCCGTTATGTATGGAAATGGTGATACACCTTATGTAATGTAAATACCTTATGTACAGTAAACTGCCATGAAGGAAATTACATGAAATGATGGTTGAAGAAAATTACATGAAATGATGGTTGAAGAAAATATAGGCCTATGCAATCAGCAAGAATCAGAGAAAGTGCCAGTTTTGTCAGTCTGAAGGACATTTTAGCAAAGATTCTCTTTAAGGTTTTCTACACTCTAAGTGAAGGTGGCAGATAATTTTATGTTAAAGCATCCCACCCCACGCTTTTCAACTTGAAGGATAAATCTGTTCAGAGCCTTATAACCAGCTCTACACCCAGGCTCATAGCCAGACAAGGTACTGAAGGGGGCGAAAAAATTTTCAGGAGGGCCAAATGTGTAAAAATGCGTTAAGTTAATGACAACTTGAAAACTTTCTAAAGGGGGAGAACTTGCCCCCCCCCCCCGTTTGACTACGGGCCTGTCTACATCTCAGCCCAGACTTTTGGCTATGACAGAAATAATTTGTCAAAATTGCTATATTTGAAGTCATCTGTTAAGTGAGCACAAAGTGTTCAAGGCCGCTTTTAAATAACTGTTTCTTCTAAAGCCCAAATATTGTGGATACCCAGAGCTTTCGAGGGCTTTACACCATGATCTCAGTGGCGTCGCCAGACTTTTGAAGTAGGGGACACTAGGATGGGGGCAACGTTCCGCCGGAGAGGCACATCAACATAAAAGGCTGAGCGGCGCTGGAGGCATAACGTTGACGTGAGGTGTTTTCCTGTAGGTGTTAGGGTTCAGGGGTTACGGTACCGTAGGGCTTCTTATGGGGTCTAGAGATAACTCCCCGGTGGAGCTGCAAGGGCGAAGCCCCTGAGGCTCTGGGATATCAACAAAAGTGTGACCTTTAGAATAAAGCATTGTCTTCAGTTATGCCATGAAGGGGTCGCCCCCCCCCCCATATTACAATGATCCAAGTTACATCTACAGCGGGGGATTCTTGGGCCTTGCCACAAAAATTTGAAAATAAGGCGGCCTTGTATGTGGTTTACTGGGTTGTGCGTGCCTTAAAATTATAATTATGACGAACATATTTCCTTCATTTTCTTCAGCATTAAAATGAGAGAAAGGGTGACTTGTGCCCATTGAGACCACTCCTGGCGCACGAAGAAGTGTGCAGAAAATTCTAGTTCGAAGTATTAAAGAAATACCCGTACAAGTACTTATACCCTTTATGGAGGTATCACCACTATATGGTCTCTAGTGTGGTGCTTGACTCCACTTCGGCAAAGGATTCATGAGAGCAGAGTTCTCCTTGCAAATTTTAAGGCATTTGAAGTTTAAGTAAATGGATATTAGCCGATGGGGTGAATCCTTAATTATCCTCATATGTTATTGAATGCAAGTTTAAAAAGGCAACGAAATGGCAATAGTAACATTTTCTGAGCACGACATTTGACTAAAAGACAATCGATGTGGGAATCGTATTGAAGAGAGAGGAATCAACTTGCCAAGTTTATCACATATATTTCCTTATCTTTCCGTATAGTTTGGTCAATGTATTTATATGTGTATACTAGATGCCTACTTATACGCCACGCCATAAATGTCTGAATGCATAAATGTGTACATACGCGTAGGAAGCTGTTCGAAACTGGAGGCTGAACCTTGTGTCGGATCGCCGTCCTGGGGGAGGGGTCTAAGGGGAGGTCCCCCTTTGGAATTTTTTTGGATATTTGAGGGTCCTTAGATGCAATTTGGTGCATCATGTTGGACAAATTTTAAGGTAAATTACTGCAAATTTTTGACATTTCTTACAGAAGAGACAAATAAGGGGTATTCATCCTTGGAAAGTGAGGATGCTGAAGCATACTTCCGCCTCCCACAAATTTCGTTGGGGGATGGAGCCCCAGCCCCCCGCTTCGTACGCCCCTGAATGTGTATAGGGGCATCAAAAGTGGTGTTTGAGTTGTGCAAGTCACTGTTGTATTACACAGTAGTAGGTTCCACTATTTCTTCTATACAACTACGTCCTACAGCCATACTAATTTAACACATGCAAGTATATTTTTGGAGTACATATCGCTAATGAAGACCGGAGGGCCGAACGTAAATATTGAATAGACATATTCAGCGACGTCCATCGCACCGCTACACACTGTTTCTCACAATTAAGTATATAAATTATGAAAACACTGCACATCAAAGGCATACAGGTATGACACTTTTAGGCTATGTCTAACGACTCTCATAGGCATTTTCACTATGTGCACTGAGTAAAGTAGCCTATAAGGTGGTATGACAACTCTAACGGTCCAACCTAATTAGTTGACTGTATATACCTGCGTATCATGTCCATATGACGTAAATGTACACTGACATGACTATGATACTTATACGTTGATACTGCACTGCCGTTAAGCTATCCTTCGTCAAATAAGATTATGCGGGCGCTATCATTCTCCAATTGGTCAATGCCAAGTTAGTCAGTTTATATACTGTAATGTAAATGTTTTATTTTCTTCTGTCAAAGATAACTCTTCCTAATTTTTTTAAACAAATCGCTTGAAATTATTATTATTTTTGGGAGATGTCTTACAAATAATTTGGGGGCATTGCCCGTGTCCCATGGCTACGCCACTGGTTTCGTGTCCCTTCGGATTCATAACTCTTACAGTGGGAAGAAGCCCGCATAACTTTTCTTGAAAAACTTAAGGACTGAACACGGTAAAATCCTCACCGAACGCTTCACAGTTGATTCCCATTGTTCCCGACATACAGGTACAGTTGTGTTTCCGACCGTAGGGATCGTTGCCATCTTCCATGCACTGCCCTCCATTCGCACAAGGCATGTCCTCACAAGGAGCTGTGTGAACAGTCCAAACAGTAAGCAGGTTAGTTGCTTTTTCAAATGAATTGGGGAGGAATTATTTTCAAAAACATGATTATCGCTATTGCGTGCAATAAAAATGGAGGTTTAACAAGGGCTACAACAGCTAAATATGAAGGGGAGTCATTAACTTGACTTGAGTACTGTGAGAGCTGGTTGCGTGGTGTACGGGGCGGAAATCCTGAGGGATGTGGGTTATATTCCCCCACAGGCCACTCTTTGATAATGCACATTGACTTTCACTTTTCACACAGTAACTTTTTCCTCAAGGGCCCATTATACGGCCCCCATTGATTACACATATCTACGCCACTGCCTTTCTCGTAACAGCTAAAAGGCCAAAGCTATTTCAGGGGACGGGGCGAAATGATATCCCCATTTCGAGAATGTGACAGGCTCTCCCGTCCCCTCGTATTGACGCCCCTGGGGTATTTTGTACAATACTGATTTGGATATATATCAGGGCTTTTAAGTTCTCTGTTGGAGGTTTTAAAGTTCACCGTGATAATTTGCAATTAATGTAAGCAACAATACAGTCACGGCACTAGTTGTACACCAAATACAGGTTACTTCTATTCACCCCGGGGCCTACTGAAGCGTTAGGCCTTAATCTTTTAACCTGCACGAGGTTAGCCTAGTTCCCTAAAGTGTAAACGTCTTTTTAAGTTTTACTTCATACGTCCTGTGTTTTCCATACCGTATCCCATATTTTCCCTTCAATGAAAGACCTCAGAATGAAACAACGAAAGTATTATGAACATTCTTAAATGGTATAGATTTAAAGAAACGCAAAACTAATACTAGGCTTTCTTTTGCATAAAACTAAAGGCACTTACTTCCTACGGCAAGAGCTGTTGAATAGAACTTGCTCTGACTGTGCGTGCTCAGATCTTCGACCCACGACGCCCTTGAATGTAGTTAAAGGAAAAGTTAAACACTTATATTCTTAAACAAAGAAAACAACAACAAAATGGAGAGAGCGTCCCTTACGTCCCTCTTTTTACCCATCCCTCATAGATTTAGGGTCTTTTAAATAGCAGAGTAAATGTGGACGCAAAGGTTGACATTATCTAGAGCATTATTAACTGACGCACTGGGATCCGCTGAATGGTCTTCATGGCTTAGCAATCAATCCATTAATCCCTGTACTTTATGCAACGCCAAAAGAAAAACAAAATTTGCCCAAAGGTGATTTTCCACAAAACAATTCAAAAAGTAAAACAAGGAGACAGTCCATAAAGTTGATAATCTCATCTCCCTTAACTACTCATTTCGTGGATGAAACCTTCCACATATTGACAAGCAGATATAGGCTAGAAAAAAGTTAGATTACTTTATTAAGATTAAGAGTTGAATGACACACCTTTTTGCAAACAACTATGGCAAAATTGATCTTTAACCTGTATTTGACTTTTCACCTGACACTAGTCAAGTAATGACAAAATTGGAACAATACTTAGCTCATTTGAAATTGAATCTCTGAGCTGTCACTAATGATGTCACGTCACTGATGTCATCAATGAATGTATCCACAAGGTTTCAACGACAAGCACCTACTCACCAAGTCTGAAGTTAAATAGACTTAGGAGTCTGCTTGAAATTTACTTCAGGTCAAACCTTCGTTTGACCTTTGACCTTGTATCATTGTTCTTTGTATATCACATAGTTTAATGACTTTCTCGAACAACCGACAAGCATATAAGTGAAAAAAAAATATATGGCAGGTCGAAAATATGGTAGATCGAGCTATGAATAAGTAGGTCAAAAGTTGTCCCGCATCTGCCCCCTATCCTTGCAGGCTATACGGCCCTGTATATTAAAGGTAGACTGTATGACATATTCGGCATGGATTTGCTGCAGTTCTGTCACAAACGAATGATTAAACAGAGCCATAAACGACTCAGGTTAATGGGACCGTAGTTCAAGTTGGTGCTATACTGTATCTTCTTTAGGGCTCCCTTTAAAAATTCAAACGTTTAAAGATGTTTACGTAGAAGGCTAAAAGCATTTTTTGAAGTACCAGTAATGGAGATGAACTCACAAGAAGACAATGCTGCCTACATCCTCAGGAGGGGCGTTGAACATCATCGTAATAGGTAGCATCTTCCCAACGGATCCATCCCGTTGTACAATAGCCGTGGAATTCTCGCCACACTGTAGTACCTCTGCGTACTCGTTAGGTAACCATGTACCAATTCCTTCGGGTATGTCCAGCGCGCTTACCTTTCTTGCCTGTATTATAAAACCCTTGAGTGTCTTTTCCAAGTTCGAATCCGCCGTGGTATGCCGAATGGACACTATGCAGGAAGAAAAAGACAAAAGAGTAAGCAGTGTGTGTGTGTGTGGCTATTGAGGCATTTCGCGCAAACAGGGGAAAGGTTCCTATGGTGTATCCAATTAAGAGGGGATTATGGAGGAATGGAGAGGGCTGGAGTTATCCCAGTAGTGGCTGATGGTTGAATATCTTTGCCTCCTTCCAAGTTTGAAAGTTATACGGCTTTTCCTAGTGCGTAATTTGGCACACACTTTTCACTCACTACGAGAGTTCGCCCGATTATCCATATTTAATATCGCCATCGGTCGATATTCCGAAATTTAGTTTAAGTACCGGTACCACCCAACCTATATTTCTCGGTTTATACTTCAAATGGTAACCTTATTATCATCATACCTTACGTAACGTCGCGATATTTAATAGACCGCCACCAAGTGTAGCAATAGTTTATAATTAGCGTACAGGATGCCTAACAATTCCTCAAACTATCGGTGTATGGACCGCCTTTTGGAAAATAGGTAGCTTACAACACGGTGGCAGCCATTGATACAAAATTTAAATTATGATATAAATGCAGTATGATACTCAACGAAATAGATTTAAAGACTAAATGGGATATATCTGCCTCATCACCCCTTCAAAGAAGTGTTGTCCAACTTATCTTTGATGGGTTTAGTGTTTTGACGGCCTTCAATGCATGTCGGTATAAATTTCAAAGTAATTGTACTTGTGCTTGACCCAAGAATTCCTGGCTGCATCATTAACACCCCATAATTTTAATTTGAAAAAGAAGTTTGTGCATAGCATTTGCGTTGTTCTTTCACGTCACCATGGTAGTGAATGCCTTGGGCACACGGGACATTTTTATTAGGAAGGTAAGCCATTTTTCCCTAGAAATACCTTTTCTACCAGACAAGATTTTTCCTGTCTTTCCGAGAAACAAGTTTTACCTGAACTCCACCTAGGCTGGGCTGCGGGTCTCCCTCCCACCAGATATCTTTATATCGAATATAGGGTATCTTTAATACCATTTAAAGATATCTTTAATTCGAATTTAAGATATCTTTAATTCAAATTAAAGATATCTCTAAATAGGATTAAAGACATCTTCAAATAAAATTAAAGATATCTTCAAATCGAATTAAGATATCTTTAATTCTATTTAAAGATATCTCTAAATAGAACTAAAGATATATATATATATATACATATATATATATTATATACACATATATATATCTAAATAGAATTAAAGATATTTTCAATTCGAATTAAAGATATCTATAATTTGAATTAAAGATATCTTTTAATATAGTTAAGGATATTTTTTGTTCGAATTATAGAGATACATGTAATTCAAATTAGAGATATTTTTAGAGATATCTATAATTCGAATTAAAGATATCTTTAAATAGAATAAACGATATTTTAAATAGAATTAAAGATATCTTTAATTTCCAATTAAAGATATCAATTCAAGATATCTTTAATTCTGTTTCAATATATCTTTAATTCTGTTTCAAGATATCTTTAATTCTGTTTCAAGATATCTTTACTTATATTAAAGATATCTTTTATTCTGTTTCAAGATATGTTTAATTCTGTTTCAAGATATCTTTACTTATATTCCAAGATATCTTTAATTCTGTTTCAAGATATCTTTAATTCTGTTTCAAGATATCTTTTATTCTGTTTCAAGATATCTTTAATCCTGTTTCAAGATATCTTTAGTTTTATTTCAAGATATCTTTCATTCTATTTAGAGATATCTGTAATTCGAATTAAAGATATATTTACCTATATTACAGATATCTTTAAGTCTAATACAGGTATCTTTAATCCTTTTACAGATATCTTAATCTGAATTAGAAATATCTTAAAATAATCCTATTAAAGATATCTTGAAATCATTTAAAGATACTCTGAATAATTGCAGATATCTTTAATTTAATTTTAGATGTCTGCAATTAATTGTAGATATCTGTAAATATTTAAAGATATCTAAAATTAGGGAATAAAAACTAAAATAGTTTGCCACATTGCCGCATATTTCTATGATTATCCAAAGAATTTATTCTGTGTCCACTTTGGCTGGCGTTAGGAATATGCCTGAACAAGGACTTTGTCATACCTCCTATACGTATCACATAAACATAAGAAGGTAAGAACCAGCACTGGTATGAACAGATGCATTGTGAAGATTCACATTGTGTAATTTGTTGCTATAACACAAGAATTGTCAATCGTTGAGTGGATGACGTCACGTTTAGTGGGTTTTTAAAAGGAGTTCCTCCTCTTTTTAGCATCAAAACTAGTATGTGCGGCGATCCCGGGGGACAGGGCAACATGTCCGTATAATATATGAGAAATCTCTCATGACTTCGATTTTTCACACAGTAATTTATTTGACAAAAAGTAGAGTCATGTCCACCCCCACCAATATTGAGAACAAATCGTCACCCTTGAATGTCCCTTGAAACTTGTCTTTTTAATCTGTTATTACTGTACCTTTTCAAAGCTGAGACTTTTTACAGAAATATACGTAATTATCTTGGCCCAATTGATAAAGTAGTCTGAAATCGATAATAAACGACTATCACGTAGTCACCGAAATTACACGTAAACGTGAATTTGTTGAATCCAGCAAAGCGGTTGCCATGGTTACCGAAAAGTTATTGTTTGAATATCTATTTTACGGAAATATGAATCGACCGCGTGATGGACCAACTTACTACACGGTCTTAAAGGTTACCTTCCGTAGCGTGGAAGTAATGCACATACAACCATTTTTCTTAAATAGAGTTGGCATCAACTATTAACTGATCATGTTTCAGTACAGGACGGTTTTATTTTGTTCAAGTAGGTGATTAATTTGCGTTTATTTTCTCTTCCTTATTCACAAATAGGATATAACTTCCTATGGTGCCCTGTTGAAAACATTCTCCTTAGTCCGTGAAAATCAACTTTGAGAGTTGTAGTATGAATGGTTGTCATTTCAGGCCCTTTATTTGTTGGGTATAACGTTATTACAGAGCACCGTAATGCAGCTATACCGTATCGTAGGTCTGACACTCGCACCCTTCTCCAATCTCCAGTGCATGTTCGGGCGCTGAGGAAAGTGGTGGATCCTATATTTCCTGAACAATGAGATTAGGTTAAAAGACGCTCAACAAAAACCTATTGCAGTCATGAATTTGTACTGATAATTTTCCAGAATTGTAAATGTAAGGAATCGCGAACTCGAATGGCCGGATGACGGTCCGAAAAAAGCACGTCTACAATGGGAATAAGTAAGAAATTAATAAGGGGCGGATGCAGGGTTTTACAAAATGGGGGCCACTTCCGGTGAGGCTCGAACCAACGAGAGTCAATAGTACGAAAACTCGAAGGTAAAATGGTATTTCCTGGCATATTGCAATCAAAATTGGTACACATAATCTTTGTAGTGTATAGCTTTAGAACTGTTTAAGAAAGAAAATGATGCCGAATAAAAGAAAGGGGTGACTGAAACCGGGAAATCCTCCCCTCTGGATCCGCACCTATTAAATTTCTAATGTAAGGAAGGGAATCTGATGACTGGCAAAATAGGGAAAATCCATAAATTTTGAACAATTCTCATTATAACACAGTTGACTTCTAACGAGACAACCTCTGGCTCCTAATGAATAAAAAAAAATTGAGGAATTCCGTCTTGCACCATCCAGCAATGTCTCGAATAATCTACTAGTGTATTGCATGATTTCATTTTTCTTCTCTTTTTTCCTGATTTTTGCCGGATTTTATATCTTACGCACTGTGAAACATCCTTCTTAGTTTTACCTCGACGTGGTCACATATTATCCATTCATTTACGCTTTAAAGAAATCAAGGAATTCTGATTAAATTTTACCAGCAACATGCTAGACCAAGGATTTCAAACCAGTCGTTAATTCAACCAAGAATTTCTCTTATTGAACCAGAGTTTCTACTAGGGTTATTGTTAACCGGGATTATTTTTAACCAAGACTCATTTAAAGGTCCTCATTGATTTGATATCGATTATTTTGTGACGAGTTTGAAGGAAATGATTGCATGACAATGTTTCTAATTAGACTCATTACTCATATATCACTCCCAATAGCTACGAAAAATGTGAGGAAATGTAGTTTGTGTGGACAGGGATTGCATATGATAATACCAAATGGTAAAAAGTGTCTGGTCACGAATTTGTAATAAACGATTTTAATCATTAATTACCCTGTTATTGCCATTTCAGTTGTGTGTCACATGTGTAGAATCTCTTAGTTTGATCATTTGCCATCAAGATGTGAGTAAAACTCAATAGGTGTGTAAAGATCATGAATTTTGTGAACCAACTCAATAAGCCCCTTTAATAGTTGCAAGTAAGACGTTATTCATAATAAATTATATCGTAGTTTTATCTTACTAGTACTAGCATCATAGATTCCAGGGCAAATTTCCTTCTGAACACTCCGCCGAGGACAATTTCTTTTTTGGTAGGAAAGTTGTCTGAGTGATTGGTAATTGTCATGGGCGGGACTTGTCCGAGTGGGAAACATCCGGGGACGAATTTTTAGGCGAATTGTCCCGGTGGGATTTGTTGGAGTGGAGAAGTTGACGGTCACGCTTTCATTTTGTGAGATACGGTTTATGCCAGGAAATGTTAGTTAGTTAGTTGAGGTTTTACGGCTCAGTTTGTAACCAAATGGGCAGGAAATGGCCCAGTGATATCGTACTATTGTGATTGATCCGACCCTGCAATTTCAATGTTTACATTATATTTAAAAAATATTTTGAATAGTACAAGACTGAAAATAAAAGTTGCTTTTAAGAGCACAACGGCATTGTTCAGGTCTGTCCAGAATCATCCTTTATCGATAAACTTAAAGGTTTAAGAAGAAGTAATTTAATCTCTAAAGACATAAAAGAAAATATTGTGACCTTGAAATAAGGTATCATATGATTGCCTATGGCTTCAAACTTGTGGGCTTTATCCCGACTAAATTGTGTCAACGGAGTTTTATCAGTTTCCCATCTTTCATAACCAGATAAAGCACACTTAGTTGGAAACACCTTACCCCCGTTTACCCCCTTTATGGGGTAAGCCTTTTATATTTTATTGTCAGTGATTAATATTGTTCGATTTATGATGTAAAAAATTAGCAATATGCCACGTCATATGTCTTCTTTCCAATGGAAGATTTTCAACAAGATAGGACTGGGCTGTTTCATTTCTGACAAATTTGTGAATAAGTCCGTGACCGTAGCCACTTATGCTTGGAGATACTGATGGCGCCACCGGAAATATAGGAAAGGGACAACAGTCCCAACTTTTTCAGAGAGTCAAACAATTAAAACCGTCTAATTTACATTTAAATTATAGTTTTCATGTGGCGGGTGGAATGTGATTTATAACTACTGGATATAAAAATGCCATATTCCTCATAATTGAGTTGAATTCAATCCCAAACCCTTAACATCTTTCGCTTTGTGCGTAATTTTTTAATCTGCTTCTCTTCGATGCAGAAAATAAGGTAGGTCAAATCAACCTGCTATATTACAAAGTCTCATTGTCATCATTCTTTTTCTGCGTTGTGTTTTTTTTAATTTTTTGATGCGAAGCTCCGGAAGACGGCTACCATGAATCAGTGTTCTTTTTTTATTTCAGACCAGTGGTCCATCCGCAGGGGACAGAGAAAGGAAGTCGCCCTGATAAACCCTCATTTGACGCATATCTCCACCATTCCGGGGTTCACGCAGGGCAAAGCAAAATTGTAGTGACAAATTTTTATCAGAGTGGACTTTCTTAAAATCTAGGGCAATTAGGATATCACATTTCTTTTTCATAGCCTACTGGCTACTTGCACATTGGTAAATGGCCAATTAAAATCGGCACAAGAACAGCCATCTTACAATGTCTAGATACTGCAAGGAAATGCCCCCAAGGGCTGGTAAACTACAACTCGACGTCCGGTGGCTCTCCAACTAGAGGCTTCAACTCAAATTTGAAACGCTTTACTAGTGCCTGAAGCCTCCTGACAAAGTCGCCCCTTTAACCTCATTTCAGGTATATAACAAATAAATAATAGTTAATACTTGAAATTTTAAAACAAACACCCTGTGAGTCGCAGGATCGAGCGAAATGCACATAAAATGCAAGTGGCGATATCAAATGGACAACGAATAAACAAAAATGATTCTGTAAACATACCATAAAGCGAGTAATGACTCTTTTTTGACACAATTTTGGATTGCAAAGATACTAGTCAAAGATTTCATCATATCAGATCAAACGTACAACTGTGGCAATGATCTTGATGGTCATAATTGGCATGGTGCCGCACTCAACTGAGCAGCTGAGTGCGGCACCGCGCCAGAGAAAAACCATAATCGCGATTTCTTTCACGGTGTGCGTAAGCTGGAACGTGGATGGTCAGTTACACACATGATAGCTAACATTTTGTCCTCGACAAAAATGTGTTGTGTAACCACTAAAATTAAGCTATTGCAATTAAATTCTAATCAAGGGTTTATATGGGCTTCTCAATATTTCGAAAACTCTTTGTGAATGTATAAATTTGTACACGTCTTGAGAAATGGTGCAATTCTCGTCATGTGATGCGTACTTGTAAACGCATTAAGCCGGATGTAAAACTTCG
This sequence comes from Holothuria glaberrima, assembly GCA_009936505.3. Lineage (NCBI taxonomy): Eukaryota > Metazoa > Echinodermata > Holothuroidea > Aspidochirotida > Holothuriidae > Holothuria > Holothuria glaberrima. The sequence continues at coordinate 21,811 of WURT03273728.1, forward strand.
ATATTTTAATTCAGCGTTGCAAACATTGTTTTCCTTTTTTAGGAACATTTTTAAAAAAGGGATGACCTTTTTTGGTCGATGACTCAACCAGCACTTACAGTAGTGAGCTTTTAACCCACCCCGAGAAATTTCATGAAGAGGGTAACTTCAGTAGGAACACCAACCCCCCCCCCCCGAGAAATTTCATGGAGAGGGCAACTTCAGTAGAAATCCCTACCCCCCCCCCCGAGAAATTTCATGGAGAGGGTAACTTCAGTAGAAATCCCTACTTGTTTAGTACGAGATACTCTTACCTGATATATTCTTTTTAGTTCCAGGCGTGTATTTCGATGTCCCAACGTGCAACGTTACGGGGAACGTATCTTCTACTGTGGCCCCAGAGGATACCGCGGAATGGTCGGCTACCAATGTATCACAGATATAAGCGACCTGATCACTGCTGGCATCACTAAAATTTGAAAACCCGTAGCAAAATTGAACGCCAAAAGATATAGTTAGAAGCACCAGAAGTGATATCCATGTTCGTATCATACCACCCATCATGGGTTTTCTTAAAAAGGTTACTTTCCCAAAACTTTCAACGTTTGGAGGTTGGTTGTGTTACTCCCAGAAACAAAAAAACAAAACTCCAATGGGTATTGTCCGAAGTGGTCAACAAACTGATACAGTAAAATGTGACCGTTACCTATAGCGTTTACTCTTTTTTTTTCTTTTGCAGTCACGCCTTATATAGTTGCGTAGGCAACGAAAAGTAAATCTTATAAATTTATTAGTTGAAAGATTGGTTGGCAAAGACGTAAAGTGAGCAAAGAGATATCTACGGAGCAATCGAAGGGACTTTGAAGGGAAAAATCCAAGGGACAGAATGTACTGAATGCGTTATTGAACTTTATTTGTACCGTTTGTACCTACAATTCGTACCAAAATAAGGTTTAAGAAGCTAAAAAAAATTCAGTAGGAAAGCTTTTTCGCGTCAAATGTTTTGTTTGGTGACGTTGGAAGGTTCCTCGCAAACTTTCTGAGGGTGAGGTCCAAAGGCATTGATTGGTTGGGTTAAGGAGTCGAGAGCTGCAGCTGAGGCTCTTAGGTTTGGAGAGATGATACTGAAGAATCCAGTGTTGTAACGATTCATGACTCGAGTAACTAGTTTTCAAAAGGCAAATGACTTGAGCAATTGTATCATGATTTTCCTCATTGAAATGATACAATGACTCGAATCACTGCCTCTACTCGAGTCACATTGAAAGTAGTAAATGACTCGACTCGACTGCAAAACTGAATGACTAGTTACATCTCTGCAAGAATCTAATCATATCCAGGCCCACAGAATTGCAGGAAATCGCTCTGTAAACCGCAGATTTGTGTCTACAATTGTGGCTAAGGGAGTTACCTGACAAGGAGCCAAGCTTCCCGACAGGAGGTGGGAAAACCCGGGGCTCCGACAAAAGTGACGGGTTGCGAAAGAATGTTTGTTGCGAAATTTTTGCCCGGCCAAAACTTTTGAGGTTCCCATTGGAGACCAGTAAAAAAGGTTGGGTTTTTATCAAAGAATCTGTCTCCTTAAGGGCAAACCTAAGAAATTCGTAGCTTGGGCTGGTCTTTGTCGGGGATTACTTACCTAATCGTACTTATTAAGGCTCTCCGACAAAACTCGAACTTTCCTGAGGGGGGTAGCCTTCCCGACGGGGTTCATGTCACTCAACCCTGTCTACAACTCTGCCTCTGGCATTCTTGAGTTACCAGCACAATCATTTCGATTGTACATACTTAGGGTTTGCGGTACAGGGGAAACATTTGACTTCCCAAACTAAGAAGGTTGGGGGGGGGGGAAGCGTACCCCGAAACAGATGAAGCCACGACAAGCCACGGCAAGCCACATCGCAATTATCCTGTGCTACTGACCAGTAAACTCCAGATCAGTTATTCTAAAACGCAGTCACACAGAGAATCGGGACAGAGGTCGTCGTACACCAAAAAGTAAAAAAAAGTGAAAAAATATCAAGTTGATTAAATGTTCTTTTCATTTAAAAAAGCTTTAGAAAGAACGTACACAGATAAAACCTGCAAAACGTCGAAAACACATTGTTAGGTGATGCCACTCAGCAATTGTATTTAATTTTGCTTTTACAAGTACTGTAGGCTATATGGAAATATGACTTGCAGAGTCAATGAACACACGTTCAATATAATACGTCTTTGAACTGTACAGTCGCCCTACCCAAAATTATATTTTAAAGATATATTTTTGCTACAACCTTGGCCATTATTGACACAAGCACTCATCAATGCACCATTGCATACAACTACAAAACAACATGGTATACATAACAAAATACGCAGTCTTGCCTAGATATGACTGAACAAGAAATGTGCCGCACAGCCTGCCATGTAGGTAACGTAGTTATCCCTTCAGGAGAGCAAACTTGGAAGAAGTCAAGTAGTGACTTCAGAATACATAACTTAAAATACTTGCCATCATGGCATCATGGCATATCAGCGCTTGTCCAACTTTGCTGCGTTTTTCTTGTGGAATATGATTTTTTAAACATAAAATCAATTCAGTGGTCGCAACTACAAGGCCCAGGGTCGCGTTTGAGAATCACTGTTCAAGAAGGTCTACATCTGAAGTTTTCAGCTTGCATAGGTCAAGAACTTAAGGAGTTTTAGTTGGAGGATCTGGATGAATAAAAGATGATGAGGTCGCATACGAGAAGGAATCACGGTAGATTTGGAAATTGAACAAAGAAATGGGGCATTACTACACTGCTTACTTGGTTCTGGTATTCAGAAGGGTAGACTTTGTTAAAAAAGAATTTAATCTCAGCATTTTATTCATTTTGGTGAAACTTTCATTCTTGTGTTAGGCACTTGAGATATACATATATATATATATATATATATATATATATATGATTATATTATATATATATATGTATATATATCTATGTATATACATTAAGTCAACAGTTTTTAGGGATGTGGTAAACTTTATTGGTATAGCCTGTAAGAGGACTGTACTTAATGATGTTGAGAACCATTGATGTTTTGTACAGTTGCGCGATTAAAATGTTCATGCTTAGGGAAACAGAGTTTGGAACCAGTGATGACTTGATTTTGCACAATGACATCAACTAAAGAATACTCTGTTAGTTTGCCTCTCTTTCATGTGTTTCGGTGAATGCTACGTGCGGAAAGTTAGTTTACGCGATTAATTATCATGAGTTTACAGCTTGAATATCAAACTTAAGTATTTAATTTCACAGATGTAGCGTTCAGTGGTAATCATTTCTTACAAATCTTACACTTAGTGGTTATTTTGTTCTCTTCTCATAAACTGATGTTGGTCAATCTTCTTTCTCGAATCCATCGATCCCCAAGTCCTGTACGTAGTAAATTACCATACCCGTTGGTTCTCATGTTCAATGTAATTCAAAAAACTGGTTCACATTATCTTTAGCTATCGTTAGCACGTAGTATACTTTTTGAGTGTTTTCTTTTGTTCATGTTTCAAGGAGGTAACACGCCCTCCCCATAACGACAATAATTTGTAAAAGATTTTCTTCAAACTTTCCTTGTGTGCTTCTGCCATTTTCCCAGTCACATTTGTAGTCTACATATAGTTTTTATTTATAAATAAACACAAACAGCTGGAAGCTGGAACCCTGGGTTTCACGCTACGCGATCATCAGCCAACTGACCAACTGG
>WURT03273838.1:5873-25513 GCA_009936505.3 Holothuria glaberrima
CTTCTGAGAGTTCTGTATGAATGAAGAAACGATGTTGTCACCATACTTATCCCGGTTGAGGAGGGGGAAGGGGGCTTGATAGGGATATGAGGCATTTGCGACCCCCTTTCCCCGGTTATTACCTTAAAATGACATTAATTGAACAACAGAAACATCTGCAAACCTCAAGAAAAGCATTGATGTATCTTTCGACAGAAAATCGTTTCTCTATCCGAATTACTCTTAGGAGGTGTCAAATACGTACTCTTCTTTTGACGTATTTCGAGTGCAGTCGATATATTATAGGTGCGGGTGTACTACACGTCCGTTAAGCGGGCAACTCTTTAAACGGATCTTTGTGGCTCAGTCAGGGTCGTAGCTTGAGGTAAGCAAGGTGAGAGACCTCTCCACCTTCCTAAAATTTGTAGGTACTCTGTGTACTCTTTCTAAATACACTGTTCTCTTTTTGCTTCTACCCTGGGGCCGCATTCACAAGGACTACCTACGAACAAAAAATTTGCGTAAGTCAGACTTACGAAGCGTATCTTGCTTAGTGGGTATTTACGAAGAGAAAAGTTCGTAAATATTTTGCACAACTTTACGCAAGCTTCAGTTGTCGTAAGTACAAAAAAGCCATACTAAACATACAGAAGCAGGCGTTGTGCCAAAGTTTAGTAGAGTGTAGGACCGCGCGTGAAGCCACAAGACCGTGCGGGTCGTTTTAACAATGTAATTGACTCAAAATGTGACAAAACATGATTCAACCGCACTCACATGATTGGCTCATGTGCATGTATTGTAATTACGCAGCGTACCTTTACGAACTGCGTAAGCTGCTTTCATGAATACCACAAGTTCTTACGCAGTTCGCAAGTATTTTGACTTACGCAAGAACTTTCCCAAATGTAAGTGAATCCCGCCTCGTGCGTTTTACTTAGCTCAGTTCACCGCCCATTTGAAAAGGGTGTTTTACTGTCCATGTGTGGATCTGAAGCTCTTTTGCAAAAGAGAGCATTTGTGTGTTAAGAGGCAACAGTGTCACAAATAAGAATTTATATATCATGACTTTTAATGTGGGTGGGGGGGGGGTCAGCAAGGATCCAGAGGGTGGGGTGCTTTTCCGGCCTCATCCCCCTCTTTCGCTACTATCTATTGAGACGATCCAGAAGCTACACAAAAAGTTACATACACTGCTTGAGTGTCAGATGCCAGGAAATCCGCATATAAACCAGGGAGTTGCTATAGACTCCTTGCAGAGACCAGACAAGAGTGATTACTTTAGGTGAGTAGGAGGTATCACTACCTGAAGTTACACTCTGTCGTTCAACCTTGTATATTTCCAGGGAAGGAAATCATGAAGAGAGATTTCAAACGAAAGATTAGTTGGCTTTCTAGCGTGCGGAGTGTGAGTATTTTTAAAGATTTGGTCCTTAGGAAAAAGGTATACTGGTTTCTGTCTCATATATGGCACCAACTTCATCAGCAGAGTGCCCGTCGTTCTTGGCATGGGTTTGAAAATTCCTAACTGTTTATGTTCCTGAAGAAAAGCCCCCCCCCCCCCATCCTTGTGTTGCCTGGTTGCCCGGTTTAAAGTGAACATGGTCTTTATCACCTAGCCTGTTCCTAAATGCCTGAGTGGTTACAGTGTATTGCAATGCACAACTCCATTCCAACGGATTCGAAGCCTAGAGAAGACCAGGGCATTTTGAGACACTTGCAGGTTTTTCGAGATTCATATTTAACAAAACAAAGTCGTGTCCTTTATGAGAAAGGGTCATATCATGACCTCATTTTCAAAGATCACAGACGAACACCCTCAACAAATTTGTTACTGAGTTCAAGTGTTACAATCAACCTGAACGTTGTAAGAGGTTGTACCATGACACAGACCAAGTTGTAACTTCCTTTTATTTCTCAAAAACAAAAAATATGGATAAAACAGAAAAAGAGAAATATTATTTTGACCCAACAGATGTAAAACATTTCACTTAGTATTCTTTTTTCCAAAGTACTAAGCTTGGGGAACTCCCGGCACAAGGACTGCTTCATTTCAACAGCACAACAGGTGTAAAAATGCACGACGCTGGTATAAAGTTCGGCCTGCACTTTTCATTAGCACAGTCTTTGCTTGCAGCCTACCCCCCCCCCTTCCAAAGTATTTCCCTATTAATCTGTCCACAATGTGGTATTTTATACTGCCATTTTAAAACAGACTCTCACGGGCGAAATATACCCTATTTCATCCTTCACGATAGCTAAAAGATATTATTACAGCAAGGAGGTTTCCTGTAGAACCTTTTTGGTTTCAGCACACCACTGTTTAAACGCCAAGAAATCAAGTTTAAAAGTGTTTAAATTAAAAAAAAACTTTTTTGTGGGGAGGGGGCTCCTGATCCCCTTGTCTCCTCAAGTTTGTCGGATACTCTTGCATTCTGGAAAGTATAAATTGTACTACTGTTAATAACACCGACCTTTATTTCTAGATGCCAGGAAACCACATCTTACAGTATTTGGTTTAAAAAAATTCCTGAATCCCTTCCCCTCCCCATGTACTGGCCATTTTACCCGTATACGATCATTAGCCAGCAGGAATGTCATTTCCTAAACTACAGTCAGGGGCTTATCCAGGAACTTTCAATGGATGGGCGCAAGGTGTGATTGATCGCTGTTCTGGGAGGGTTCTAAGGGAAGGAAGTTCCCCTTTGGAAAAATGTTTGCTTCTGGAAGAGAGCTGAGATACAAAATGACGCTCAATTTGACACATTTTGAAGCATTTTCTTTCTTGCCTCAACATTTTTTTAATGCATGGCGGCTAACAGGGGGCGCGCGCCTGCTGCGCCTCCCTTGGATCCGCCACTGCTACAGAAGTCACAGGTCATAACAACGGTAATGAACAAAAATGATGTTTGCTCATGTATTTATCTTGATTGCCTAGTGCCATTTGGAAATCGCTTTTAACAGTGTTTAAGTTCAACAAAATTTCCTGGGGAGAAGATCTAGACCCTCGTGTCTTGATCACTGTGCCGGTGAATGGTCATTGACCTGCTGATAAACCTAATCAGAAACTAAGGGAGCAGACTTCATAGCAAGAAACTGATGTTTTCTTGAGTACTCATCTTGATTGCCAGATGCCAAAAATAGAGTTAAAATAAATTGAAGCTCATAAGTTCAAACTTTGCCCTCACAAAGTTAGTCCCCCTTTTGTAAAATCCTGGATTCGCCCTTGTAGGGGTTGGGTTGGGGAGAGGATGAAGCATATGTGACAACTTTGAAATTGTGTTGCTGCTCCAAACCTCTAGTGAGCCAGTTTCTCTTTAAATATGATGGAGGACCATAAATTGTAAACATTCTACCGTTATCTATTACATGAATGACTTACGTTGAATAAGCTCGTTATTTCTCGCAAAACCAAGAAGGCAAATTTGGGCAGTAAGCTTTAGTGAACCTCAACCCCAAGTTCAGCCGCCTTACTATCTTTACTTGATTGTGCTAGACAAATCCTAAAATATGTCAAGGTTACGTCCTGAGCATAACTCTTGACTTATCCGTTTTTCTCTTCAAATCTTCAAGAACCCTTTCCGGGATGTTATGGCATGAACTCTACCCCAGACATTTGATCTTATTGGCCCTAGACTAGAGTTCCGATTGCTATTTCATTCCTGGTAAGAGCATAAAATGTAACATTAACCTGGTCATTAACCTTACCATATGGCGCCACATGTACATACAACTTTAACATACACCCGTTTTGTTTGTAAGTAATCATCGCTTTCCTTTTAGTACTATTTAGAACAATAACTGTACAAATTAACATAGGCGTACGGGACTCTTCCAATTTTGAGGGGGCGGGGCAGAAATTTTTTTGCCCGAATTTCGCTGCAGTTCAGGTGCATAAAATAGAACACCAAACCACTACATACGCGCGAAGCGCGCGAAAAGTTTGGCACATTTTGCAGGCATTCGATTAAAATTTCGGGAACTCAGTAGAAAATTCGGGCAATCTTTTCACTTTTACTTCATCTCTGCCGGAATTTCAACTATTCTGTGCCCGAATTTTTGTCTTTTCCAGCCCGAATTTTCGATCTCAGAACTTTTTTGGGAAGGTAGGCAGTCTGCTCCGGCCTCGTACGCCTTTTGAAATTCGTGCAATAACGATTAATAAGGCACGCTTAACCAGGTTGCCTAAAAGGCTTATGCGTCATGCTCCCATTCGAACGTAACTCAAAACAGCATTTTTATTTGTAGCCTTACATTTGTATGCATTAATGAAGTATAGGGAGCTTGCATGTGTGCAAAAGTCAACTAAGCAACCACCTTCTGGAGTACAAACAACAGACGCGAACGCTAGGTCATGTAGTAAAGCAATGTGGTGCGTGGCGCGCTGTCCTCCAGAAGAACTAGCGCGTCCGCTGAATTTGACCTTTTGACCTTTGGTGCAAGCTCCCTATACACAGCCCTAGGTTGTTGTCTAAATGAATGAGTTTCTATCGATTTTTTCGATAATCAAGAGTTTCAGAAGTAAACAGGTGCAGCATTTGCAAATTTCTTCACGTGACGTCATAATGGGCTTGATTTTACTTGTACCGCCATTTTGGAAGTCAAACTTAGTGCACGCGCAGGACCTACACTGTGCAGACCAGGGACTTCTTATATATGGACAGAGCATGTAGGCTAGATTAGCACCAACGCACGGCCACAGGTGCTTACGTCCTATGCGTAAGTTGTCGCCACCGTACGCACACGAATAGGTGTACCAATACGGCCGCCTGCTATATTCCTGTGTGTAAAAGTTTGGACTTGCTCAAGTGGCTCAGTATCGACAGATTGTGTGAGAAATGTCCCAAATGTTGCAGATTCATCGTCAAATTGGACAAATTGTAATATCCCGGCGGCCATCTTGGTACGCCTAAATTTGTTAAAACGGTGGCAACCGCATTGGTCACGTGATCCTATGTCCATGTTTTTAAGTCCGTGGTGCACACGCAGTATCAGACAAAGCTTGAAGTGTTTTGTTCCTTTCTTCAAAGAATATTTTCTATTAAACGATCGATTGTACCTACGTGTAGGTGTAGGCCTGTTGGTGGGCTCAATGTGTTTGCTTAAAGTACTTGAAAACGAAAACAATTAAAAGCTCTATAGTAATATCTTTGGACGATCACTGGATATGAAGTGATCACTTACTCTCGTGTTAAATATTTCTGCTGAAGAATTTCAGAAACCCATATAGCTCTACGCTGTACGTTTGTTGAAAATCGATAATAAAACTGTTGGCCCTGTAATTTTCCTTGCCGATTACACAACAAACTTTCGCTGTCATCAAGAAAACATTCTTTGCAAAGAATGGACTAAACATTTTAACCTTTGACCAATACATTTGCACACAGCGTACATGTTACGCGCGATTATTTTGACGTCCATTATGACTGACCCTTAGTTGTCACATGTATTTGTAACGTCAGTGAAGATCCTCTATTAAAGGTTCATCACGTGACGTCATAATAGATCCGGTTTTACTTGATCCGCCATTTTGAACGTCAAATTTCGTGCACGCGCAAGAACTTCCGAAATCGCTGTAGTGTGACCCACGCTTTAGGCTTAAATGCATATTACAATCACAGTATGAAAATATAATCTCGTTATTAGTCACTCACTGGACATGAAGTGAGCACTGCGCAAACTAGTGTATAAACTCCCGAGTTCAATATTTCTTCCGAAAAATTCCAGTAACCAACCTTGTTCTACGTTGTATGTCTGTTGAAAATTGATAATAAAACTGTAGGGCCTGTGATTTTTCTTGACTATTATGTAACAAACGTTCGTCATCATTAGGGAAACATTCTTTAAAAACCTTGGAACAATATATTTGTATACAGAGTACATGCTGCGCACAATGAATTTGACGTCCAGTATAGCGGACTCTGCTGTCACATGTATTTGTGACGTCAGTGAAGAACCTCTATAGGAGTTTGGAATCTATGCTTATAACATTTTTGCGCTGAATCGTGTTGAATATGGCTCCCTATTTACCCCCATTCTCTTAGAATGGCGAAAATATTGTTCGGACTGTGAGCAAATTATTGTTCTGGACTTTTCAGTGTTCGGGGAAACAGCCACGTTATCAGACCAACAGCTGAAATAGTCGGAAGGACGACCTTTCATTCAAAATCATTTGCGATTACCAGAGTAAAAGTAAAAGGTTTCTCTTGAAGGGAATTCCCTTCGACAACCCCGAAACAGGGCTGAAGTCTGCGAGGGCAGGTTGCAACTAGCGCAGAAGTATACGTGATTACGACGGCGGAGCTGCCTGAAAGAGTCTGTTCTTTTCAGCCAGTCTAGAACGGGACTTCGCACGTCGGGTCGTTTGGTTGGTCATGTTGAGTTGAGTTGCCCCATGGGGACGTAGCTCCTTAAGGGAACAAAACTCCTTCGGGAGTATTTGTTTGGTTTTCGCCACTTGGCTCTTCGCCAGAGAGTCAAGGGGACTTTTGAAGAAGTATTGCAGGTTGCAATTTCCCCCTGAGATTTCCAAATCGTAAATGAAAATTGCCTCCTTAAAAAATTGAGATACTAAAAAATACCACTGTCCAAATAATGATTTGAAGGCCGTCATATCCTGGGAATTGCATAAAAGGGTTCCTTTTCTTCCCAAATTTTCCCCGAGGATTCCACGAAGCATTACAAAAGATAGCATCTTTTTGCATCAAAGCCACGTCACAAAGACGAAGATTTCTTAAAGGGAGCACTTCTTGACTTGCGCCCAGCAAAAAAAAAAAAGAAAAAAAATGAATATCACTAAATAATGACAATTTGTTAAGTTATAATTCAATGCTTTGAAAACGGCAGCACAATTTTGCACCTAAGCTAGGCCTTAAATGTACTCCTCCCCTCACCACCCCCGGATGGCGCTCATGCAGAGGTGAAAAGGAAGGGGTCTTCCCTGGTGTCAACTATCTGTGGTGCTCCTCTCAGCTAGTGTACCCTAGAGATTTCTCCCAGGCTACGGCCCTGACGAAACAAAACAATTTGCCATGTATGTCTGCGTTTCTTAGTGCCTCGCCATGAGTTATATTTCATGCAATAATAAAACTGTTCTCTAAAAGTTTTCAGGGGGTGCATAACCTATTGGAAGAGGAACTTAATTACCAAATTTGAGTTCAGACAATTGAAGCACATTCTGTAAAATATTCATCGTTGTTCAGCGTTACCTTTTCGCGCAATAACATGTTGTTAAACTTCAACTTACATGCTGGAAGATTTGAGCACAATTTTGCAAATCTACGACTGATTGTTAATAATTTCTCCTTACTACGTTCACAACAGAAGTAACAAAAGATTTTTTCTTTGTTTTAATCAGCTTTTTGGATTTCAACTATGTTTAAATAAACATTCAAACCGTCGACCCCACTAAAAACCTTTTTTTTTTTTGGAATCTAACACTTCAAAGCAATGATATTTGATCATGTTTTGCACTTTTGACAGAAGACTGTTTTGAAAATCAATTGCACCTCTTTGGTACGATTCTGAAAATGGGAGTTGGTTGAGCTTAGAGCTTTAGACGGCAGGTTCACGCGTACTCTGCAATCTGTTTCGAGCTCCTCGCCGGCGGGAAGAGCACCTGGCTAGGCTCCTTCTGAGTGGTGATACAGGAAACTCTGTGGATACCTAAGGTCACAAACCCTTCCTCGGTGGTTTCAGAGATTGGTGTTGGAAAAGTTCACGGCAAAAGGAGTGAAGAAAGGTCATATTCTGAAGCAATAGATAACTTAAGTACCTTCAGCATGGTCAATACGTTTCCTAAGTCAAAATTACACACAAATAAGACAATATCTCAACCTTTTTATATCGCTAGTACCGTAAGTTGTGGAATGCTCTCCCAGTTGAGGTACAGAGTAAAACTAGACTTAATATGTTTAAATCGAAAGTCAAAAGGATTTCCTGGACTTATCTTTAGCTAAAGAGTTCGATTGTTTATTTATAACTCCAGCCTTTTGTTTGTTTTAGGATTTTGGTTTTGGTGTTTTTCTATTGTTTAGTATTATTCTTTTGTACTTTTGTGCAGGGACCACAAGCAAGTCCGCTGGTCAGACTTTTCTGTGTAATTTCTACACCTTGCTTTCTGAATGTAGGTTTTATTTTGGTATAAATCATATCAAATCAAATCACATCGAATCGAACCAAATCGATTCGAATCTATTTAAATCAATTCAATTGTTATTGAGAAGACACGTGTCTATCATTTCTAAAGATATTGCAAAATTTTGAGTGACTTCACGATATGCCCTCTTTTACTCAGTTTAATCATAGTTAATATACACAGGTTCAATTAACAACCACGGTTCGATTCAAGTAAATGAAATTTATGAGAGGTTAAAATAATGCGTGGCAAATGTGGCTATTATCTTTACGATCCACATGGTTAATATATGTGTTATGATTTTTTTTTAATGATGTCGGTGATTTTTTACTTTCATCGGTCAAATATCGATCGGTATTCTTGACCTCTTTAGGCATCATAGATTACCAACTACAGGTAAGAATTTCATTCATTTCTTCTACTTTTGAAAAATTACATCACGACGGTGGTTCAATGCTCACAGTGAAAACCAAAAAATACAATTACATTAACAGTTTTACAAATATAAATAGACAATGATTTCAAATTTAAAAATTCAAATGCATAAAAGGTTCAAATCCAAATAGACAAAGGGGTTAAGACGAGTGTAAGATTAAAGACGAAGGATGAAAAGATGATAAGATATGAATACAGAATAAGAAATAAAAATCCGGGAAAGATGAGTTAAAATCAAAAAGGTCTAACGATGAAAACGATCATTAAAAAATTTATTACACGGGGGATAAAAGATGATTTGTGTCTATTTATAGCTTCGTAAGGTAGTCTCATTTGGCCACTACGAGAGATTATGGCAGTATTAAGTTAAGGATACAGGGGCGGCTGGTATCATTAAGAATAGTAGTGAGCTTGACTAAAATGTAACGTTGGTACGACGAGTAGATTGTGAACAGATCATCACCTAAAATACGGACCGCTAGTCTAATAATTGAGTCAATACGTTTCTTATCTGTAACGTCCACATTCCCACCCCAACAAACAATACAATACAGCCAGATACAAATCACCTAGTTATAAAAAAATATTAAGAATGCGGCTATTGATGTTAAACTTGTTCAATTTACGGAGTCAATACAAACTCAAGCTGACTTTTTTCACTAAATAATCCATATGGTCATACCAAACAAGTTGATCATCCATTAAGATGCCAAGGTTCTTGTATGTAGGAACAGGTTCGACGACACTCTCTTTAAACATGACCTATAGTCATAGTATATATATATATATATATATATATATAGTATATAGTATATAGTATAGTTTCTAAAATCAATTACCATTTCTTTTGTCTTTTGCACAAGTTAAGTTCTAGAAAATTACCGTTACAATATTCCACAAAACGATTTATTTGATCTAGATAAACAGTGTCATCATCATTTATGAACCCAACCAGGGCCGTATCATCAGCAAACTTTATTAAAGGACAGGTGTCATGTGAAAATCTGGCATCTGATGTGTACACCTTGAACAAGAATTACGGGGCTAAGACTGTACCCTGTGCTGCACCAGTGTTTGAAAATATAAAATTCGATATACAACCTAAGGACTGGATATTGACATATTGAGAACGATAAGTAGTTAAAAATCCAAAAAAGTTAAAAATTCGGAACATTCATGTCTAGCAACTTATTCCCTTATAGGCCTACATGTGGCTGGATCGTTTTAAAGGCGGGAGAAAAGTCGAAATACATTATTCTAGCAGAATGACCTGATTTTGTACGTTCAAGGTGTAAATACAGTTTTTCTGAACAATATTAAAATAGCGTCTTCTGCATTGTGTTTCGCCCGGTAAGCAAACTGTAGTGGATCAACATATTCGTTTTCAAAGGGTTTCAAGTGCTTTAATACAATGTGTTCACACGACTTCATTACAATGGAGGATGATGCTACTTTCACCAACAGTCGAGAAAGTTCGTATTGTCTTATTTCTTTTTTAACAACTGAGCATGGAAAAACGAAAAAAAAAATCAACAAAAAAAGTCACTGCTGGTTTACAGTGGTGGTGTTGGGGGCGGGACTTTCTCCCTTTTCGCTCCAACTGTAAGACTGAAGGAGAAGGGAAAGGTACATGTATTAACTCGTCACGCAACAAACGAAATTTTGTACAAAGATTCTTTGTGAAACCGGAATCCCCGTTTTGACTGAAACTGAACCGTACCGGACAGGATAAATGAAAGAAAAGTGGTCTGTCATAAATTACTTCATAACAGCAGAATAAGAAAGCTAGAAAAATTAATCCCCGTACCATTGTTTCCTGTTATACGGATGTTAAAGCTAATCGTCTGCCGACAATGAGGAATTAATTGACTATTTCCTCAATTCAAGCTCTCGTATAGTAATGTATTGGTGCTACTTTGAATTTTGGATAGCTTTTATAAATAACCCTCATGCAATTCATGAGTGTTTACTTTGAATTTCACCATCCCCTATCAGTTGATAGGGGAAATATTTCGTTGCTATGACGGAATTATACCAAATTTCACGGGAGTTGTAGCCTTCAAAAAAATCGTTCCTTACAAATGCAGCATATCTTACAAGTTGTAGGACCGTATTGGTCACGTGATCCTATGTTCATGTATTTAAGTCCGTGAATGAACCCCACGCAACTTGATAAAGACAACAGGGTGAACCACCGGATGAGAAATCGTAACATAAAATTCCATATCGGCTATTCCTTCTTTTAACTAGGATGTGTGGTAATTGGGAGGACCTCTGTGTGGGCACTTGGTGGGATCGCGTTTGCCACTCGAACATCCGGTCCTGACTCTAAACGGGATATTATTTTTTTCAAAAGACTTCACGTATTTTTGGAAAGTGAATTTGCAGTTTTCATTGTTTTGTGTAATGAAGGATACAATATGCGATATTATTAACTACATTTATTCGTCCATTTGACCAGGGATTAAAAGAAAATACTTACCCAAAATTATTTACGAAGGAAATTTTATAAATGTTATTGTAAAAATTGATGACGTAGATCGCAGAGATACGCAGCGTAACTGCGATAAATACTGCTAAAAACTGAAACCAGAGCTGTCGCGCCTGACTTAGACTTACCTGGACCCAGGATTGGTCAGACATGGGACGTCCTGGAATCGTAGTTCGTAAGCAATAAGATGAAGTACTAAACTCAGTTTCGTAGCCGATTCCTCACGACTCGACAATGATGAAAATTACGTTTACTTTTTCCAAAGTCCACCCGACTCTCTGGCGAACAGCAAAGGGGCGAAATCAATAATTACCCCAAGAAGTTCTACTCCCCAAAGGAGCTACGTCTCCGAAAGGACACCAGACGTCCCCGAAAGGATGACAAACTTAACTGATCGACCTCTCAACCCTCAGACCTCAACATCATAGGTCTGTCATGTGCAGTCTTGTTCTTGACTGGCTGAAAAGAACAGATACTACACATGATCTTAGCAAAAAAGGCCGAGAAGCGATCGGGACGACAGTTACCTAAACAGTTCAGGGAGCTGGAAGAGTTCCTTTGGCAGTTGGAGGTCTTTATCTGTTTATAGTCAGTGTCTAAACTGTTATGTCACAAGCAGGTTACGGAACTACTGTGTGCGACAGACTGAAGAGTCGTGACAATTATGTAATTAATTAACTGTACGCGTACAAAAAAACAAACCACGTGAATGATGTTACAAAATTGTCAATTAAAATAGACTCTGGCCGGACTCGGGATGGGTCCGGAGGTGGTGACAGTGCAGAATCGGAATTGGCTCGGACTATGGTTAGGTGGACCTGGTAGTTGCCTCTAGTAGCAGAAAAGGACTAGAAGGGCCTTTGCAGTATTTTTCTTAACCTAAAAATTCAGAATCTTCTAATTTCAGAGATCGTTGACCCTGTGTACAACCACCCACACAGTATTACTAGCCATCACAGATGTATAACACGTGCAGTCCTAGACAAAACAACAAACGTAAGCCAGTTTCGAGGCTAATCCCCTTACCTCTTTTCCTTTCAAAACACCTGAAAAGGAAATTTGTGAAATAATTTTGAAACTCTTCCAGTATTCGGTTAGGTACAAATGGCATTTTCATTCAGTTCAGACAGATTAAAACAAGCCTCATTTGTTTCTATTGCGCAATAACAGCTAAAACGGAAAACGGATCGGATGAGGTCAATGTCCATGGATACAATATCTCTCGATTTATATCTTATGACAGACGGTCATAAAATATTTATTTCTGAAACAGATTTTGTTGCTTGTGAAGTTGTAATGACTATATTTAGGCATGCACTGCCCTCGTGATGAACAATTTTGAAAGGTCTCTTGACTATAACAGGGGCGCTATTCTGTTGCTGAAGCAAAGATATCATAAGCATAGGTTCGAAACTTAAAACGACGTGTTGACTCCTCATGCATGGAGGCGAACATATCGGGATGGAAGTGCAGCTGATCACTGTTCAGTCGTTTTGGAAACAAACAGGCAAATTAATGTCTTACAAAATTGTTAGTACTTTGTAATTCAGAACATTGTAAAACTTAGAAGTATTACTCCTCAATAAATTCTACTTACAAGAAGTTTATTTCTTCCTTGTGGCATTACACATAAATACACTTGACAGCTTGAGCATGAACGCACAATGACTGGTTTGAAGTTACTAGACTTATTTACAAGACAGTTTCTACGGTACCTTCAATTACACACTTTTCTATGCGCGTTTAATTTCTCACGCGCTCACAACGGGAACGAAACTATCGCGTTCGTTTTCCGAGCACGCAGAAGTGTGCGTCAAGTATTCCGTATAAAATGTACAGAGAAGTGTATTCTGCGCTCATACAACGCGCTCACGAGCCACGCCATTCTAACAATGGCACTTTTGTTTAATGTGTGCCTATTATTACATGCACATCACCAAATAGAAAAGCGCTCATGTCAAATCAACACATCCCCCCCCCC
The DNA here is from genome assembly GCA_009936505.3 of Holothuria glaberrima. Lineage (NCBI taxonomy): Eukaryota > Metazoa > Echinodermata > Holothuroidea > Aspidochirotida > Holothuriidae > Holothuria > Holothuria glaberrima. The sequence goes on from WURT03273838.1 coordinate 18,894, forward strand.
CCAGTATATGCGTCTCCACAGACCTTATGCCAAATAGCAAATCCTTCCCATGGTGCTTCACGATCTGCTATTTGGCATAAGGTCTATGGGAAGGATAATTCCAGACCGGCGAGCTTGAGCATTGTGACGATCAACCTTCTCTATGGTCACGATCTACTTCGGTCGTCTGTTCTTGGAATAATCCTTCGCAGAATGCAGTTTTGAAGCGCCCTCTTTCTATTTGGCATAAGGTCTCAATGATGTGCATGCTAACGCGCACAAGTGCGTGTTAGCGCCGAAGGCGCTAGATGCCTGACTGCCATAGAACATGAAGCCACACTGTATGAGCTGTAATACGGCTAACGCGTTCCTTTTGGTGACGTCACAATACAGTTTTCATTACGTGTGTTTGACGTTACTGAACTGTCTCTCCCGATGAGATAGCGAAATTTACGGCAAAAGATTAGTTTACGCCGAATAGATCGAAACAAAACCTTTTGCATGTGAAACATATAACTTACATGACGCATTTGCTCACTTATTAATCTTATTTTACACCCACGGTGCTATATTAAACATACCGTTGATAGCTGTTTCGCGGAATTGCTTTGCCGTATAACAAGTGTCATGGCGGCCCCCATGCAGGCTTCATCCGATGCCAAGAAAGCAAAGGCTGTATTATGTTACTGCGTAAAAGTCAGGCATATAGCGCCTTCGGCGCTAACACGCACTTGTGCGCGTTCGCATGCACATCATTGATGAGGAATCAATTTCCGTAACAGTGTAGGAATAGAAGTTTGGTATGTCTTATAATATCCTTGTACTGAAGATAAAATCCCACAAGCGAAGCTTTCCCCCCGCCCACCCTTCGGGCTAATCCCCGCGCCACCCCTGACCTGAATGCTAACTTAATATTTTTTTAGAGTAATTATGATTTTATTACATTAAAGGGGATCTAAAATTTTTAAATGTGCTTTACTAAAAAACGAACTTGGCAAAATTTACCAAAAGGGAATTGAATAATGGTCTCCTGCATTGGAGACAAGCGAGCCACAAAAATGAAGTTTGCAAAATATCTAGATGGACAACACGAGGAGGAGCAGATTACGAAGCACTTTAATTTCCTGTGACCCATGCAATTTTAAACCAATCTGTCAATACAATGGTGTAGGGAGGGGTGGGCGGCGCAAAAGAGGGGTGTGATCGAAATTTTAACTGCTTTTCATTTTCCACATGTTTTGTTCTGTTATAAAGTATCCCGACCTTTGTTTCCAGGCAAGTGTTTCCGACAAGTCCTTCGAATTGGCATGTCTGTCTAATCGGTTTTCAATCACCGTTAATCAAAGGTTTGCTTAGACCAGATGGGCATGCGCGGTACCCTTTTTAATAATTCGTAACGTTCGCATAGAAACATAACGAATTAGGAAGTGTATTTGCAGTGTTGAAACAAAGTTGTAATTCTTTAAGCAAAGGTCGTTCTCTCTGAGAGGTGTACATTTTTCGTCTCAGGCACAAAATGGCGGCGATGTTGCGGTTGTTTTGTCTCTTCACAGTGCTGATGTCCTGTCTAGCCTGTCCGAAGTTTTGGACAGAATTTAAGTCCAATTGCTACCTGTGAGTACTTTTGCGATAAGCGGTTATTCAATTATTATTACATGAGAGCTCTGTTAGTAACGAAATGGTAATCATAATAAAATGCATTTTGTGAATGATAATCAAACTGTACTAGTGAGAATTTCAAGGAATCACAGATTTCTCGACTTGTAAACCAGTTCGTAATATTCGATCCTTTTCATATCCCAAAACATGGCGTACATGTGTCTAAGAACCCCCTCCCTCTCAAAAACCATGGTTCCTTTACGTTCGATCCCCTATGCGGCTTCGAGAGGTGGGAGGGGTCAGGACATTAAGTTTGGCTTCCTTTGCTCTCTTTGAAAGAACTGACTCATAATATCTAGATGTACTCTTTTTGTTTGTTTTCTTTTCTTTTCTTTCTTTTCTTTTCTTTTCCTTTCTTTTCTTTTGGTAAACGTCTTTTTTGTTGTGTTAAGGTAAGGAAGGGTAGTAAAAAAACCTATGTTTGGGAGGTGACTATACGCACGCCCTTACTGTAACCGTAAATACCCCATGCACTCTAAAAACAGTTGGTTACGTATGTCTCCTGCTAAACTGTTGGGTAAAGTACTACCGAAGTTGGTTAAAAAATTACCCTCGTTGGGTAAAAGTTTACCAAGCAGTGGCTACTTTTGTAACCAGCTTTGGTAAGTTTTTTTACTTAACAAAGTTGCAGGAGGCATATGGAACCAACCTGGATAAAAGTTTACACAACAGTTTTTAGAGTGTGCCATTCCCGGCTAACATGCCCACTTCGAACAATAGTAGGTCACTCAGGGGTGGCGATATGTTCTCAATATTGGGGGGACATGACCCCATTTTCAAATAATTTACTGTGTGAAAAATCAAAGTCAATGGGTATTTCTCAAATATTGTGGGACATGTCCCCCTGTGCCCCGGGATCGCTGTCCATGGGGTCACTCATTGCTCCTCAATTTGGATGCCAGTTGGAACCAAACGGTTTTGTCAGCCATTTCCAATCACACCCGACTGACTTGTTTGGGCTAGATTGGGTTCTGATTGGTCTCAACCGGTTGAATCGATTTGAACAAAGGCTCATGTTTGACAATAACCATGTTCGTCATGTTCGTTCGCTTTCATCGTATCTGTTCATAAAGACCAAAAAAGGGTCAGGGTTCAGGGTATATGAAAACCGCTTGCTAGTTAGTGCATTCGAAAATAAATCTATAACAAATATGACAAAAGAAATTTAGTTTATTTCTTCCAAAACAAACTAGAATCAAACGTAAATAACTTAAAAACTTAATAATATTATTGTTTTAAGGGGTTTTCATTATTGCTGAATTACTGGTAAAGAAACTCATATTTCACTCTAATAAGTGTTATAGTTGAATATATGCCGCCTGTTTAAAAATGACTATAGTTGGGTAACATTATCCAAACATAAGTACTCTTTAACTAAAGTTTGGGTTTTTTACCCAAAGCTATCAGGTATATAGTAATCAGGCGCGCATGCAGCTTTTTCACAAGTGGAACATTTTACTAACTGACGCTCAGAACGACCCATTCCGGTGAAAGCGAGCAGCCTATTAATTATGATTATGCTTATGAAGATAGTCAAACTTTGACAGAAAGTATTTCTAGGGCTTTTGAACGCCATGTGGGACATAATAAATCACCAAACATCTCATCATATACTACTAAAGTACTATCCGAAGCGGAACTCCAGATCTTGACGGGGGTTCGTCTGAACTACCCCGGATACGGACCTGGTATGAGTAAAAGTATCCACCATCTTTTAGAATATATCTGGGAAACGGAGAGTTAGATTAGAAATTGTGAAATGAAGGCAGGATAAAAGCGTGCAGCATTCTTTATATCTTGATTACAGGTATATCGGAAATCCGGCCCTCAACTGGCAAGATGCTGAAAACTATTGTGTAGAAAATGGTGGACACCTTGCCTCCATACACAGCCAGGAGGAAGATGACTACGTGAAAGAGATATGGCGTCGCTCCAGAGATGCTTTCACTATGTTTCCAGTAAGTGACTCACGGGCTCGTAGCAAAGGGGCCGAGGGGGGGGGGACAAGGAGGCGAAGCCCCCTTATAATTTCCCCCCTAGAGAAGTTTCAAGTTGCCTTTGATTTAATATATTTTTACACATTTGGCCCCCTGAAAAATTTTTCTCCCCCCCCTAGAAATCATTTCGCCCCCCTTCACCACCTTGTCTGGCTACGGGCCTGGTGACGCATCCTTTCACATGTGTTGTATAGTCAGAAAGAGTTGAAACATTTTACCCTTCGTCATACTTTACTCAATTACGGCAAATAGAGAGAAAGTGTTTTACCTATGATACAGCAAATAAAGTTATGAAATGTTCAAGATAGTGATAGCAACATTATTTAGAAATACAAAAACATTTAATCAATTTGCCCAGATGACATCACAGATTTCCCATCATGCACTGCGGAAGCTGAAAATGTAGCATTTCTTCAAAAATTTGTATCTTCCAAATGCAAGATGCTACTGAGATGGGGTTTTCACTGCCTGCCTAACACAGAAAATGTTTCTGCTTTTTTTTTTGAAAACATCAAATTTGGTCACCAGAACATGCTTTTAAGGTTTATATCGCCCGGCATTCCTTTGTTTATCAATAGCGCCACCCTAAGTTTTTATTTGTCTCTTTCTGTAGGTAGCACACCACTAATTCAAGGGGAATCCCAGCGGAGGAGGTTACCCTACGAATTTAACACCCTAGAAAAACTTTTTGGGAGACCGATCAGACCATGTTAATGAAGAGATGTGTTCAATTTGTGATATGTATGTGGTAGAAAAGTAGTTGAAGTACTCATTCTGCAAAAAGAAAGAAAATTGAAGGTATTTCAGGCGCTTATTGCAATACATCCATCCGCTAGGCAAAACGGCAAGAGAATGAGTAAAAAAAAAAGAACAGGAACCACCACTCTATTATACGGGCCCTTCTAGCTAAAAACCTCTACGATCATGTTACACAAATTTGAGATCGTTGTGAAAGGCCTACTCGTCACCATTCATATGAGGGGTAGCATGAGCCCGTTGAAAACTTCTACAAGGGTCCAGGGGCCACGAAATGGACCCAAATTATTGTGTAGGTCAATGGAGGAATAATTGGTGGTGTGTTATCTAAAGGCAATGTTTCTGAAAAAATGAAAATTTTTTATTTTTGTAAATTAAAGGTAATAATGAGTGATCCTGTGTAGGTGAGACCATGTATGCATATAAAAGCGTCAATTTCACGCTTGAATAGTTTTTTGAGGCCAAATTCCCGTTTTTCGAGATTTTGCTGTATTAAGGGGTAGGGGGTATAGCTTAGTGAATATTCTGTGTAGTTTTCAGCTCGAGTGAGTTATATTGAAACATCTGATGACTTTGTGAGCCTTTCGTCTCTCTCGTTAAGAGATTACAAGGACCTTATCTGCGAATTAATTCACTGGTAACATGCATTGTGTGGACGAACGTGTTGCATGCATTTGTGATCTTACTAAACATGTATGGTTATCCTCAGAACAAAGGACGCAGGCCTTAACTGAATTGTATGTACCATTTTTTTGTCATTGCCTCATTTTTCTTCTTTGCTGGAATCAGATCTAATGTTAAATGTTCAAAGCTTGTTCACTGGCCATTTTTCAATAGACAAATGGGTAGTCTGTACCCAACTTAGGCTGCAGTCATGCAGAAGCCAGGTGATTTCTGACAGTATTTTAAAGCATGAAAACCCCTCTCTTAATGATGCTGTTTGCAAAAATAGGAAATAAAATGGAGTTTTTCTTTTAAGGAAGAGCATATAAAAAATAAGTAAACATGTTCTTACATGTAACTAGTTTTTCTTGAAGGGTTTTGCCACTTTTATGGCCAGTAATGATGCTAGCCCAGACTGTAGAACTGTAGCAGTATTACCTGAATGCCAGTTGTACCTTTTGGCTGTTTTTAAATGATAATTGGTCTACAAAAATTCCTTCATCTAGGCTTCTAAACTGACGTGATGATATTTTTTATGTTTATAATGTAAAGCTAACTTCTGTAATATTTTGCTTTGGGTTGATAGCTTTGTGTAGGATTTTGTGGTCACTGTGGACGGTAGCTGCAGGTACTTAGAAATTTTCAAAAAAGAGCAACAACTTTATGAATTCATAGGAATTAACTCAAACTTAAATGCAAAGTCATTGTCATTGATTCCAAGGGCATTAAAACCCTTAACCGTAAGCAGGTCTGTTTGCAATCAGTGATAGGACAGAAGAGCCCAAAGAGATGTAATTTGCCTTACATTTTGACAGAAAAGTACTTTAACATGATTTTTGTATCTCAATGGGGAATGGAGTATTAAATCAGTGTTTATAAATTTTAACTGAACTTATGGAAGAATGAAATAATGCTTGAAATGACTTAAAACAGAAGGACATGTAGGACACAAGTGTCTGCAAATGAGGTATAGTAGGGTCACAGTATGCAGTAATATTGGGTCTGTATACAACATTTCCATGTAGTTCTGAGCCAAGGATGGGGTGTCAAATCAAAAAAGGGGTTTTAACTTATGGTCAGGAAGACTGAAGGAGTCAACTAGCGGAATTTAAGGGCTGAAGTCCAACTTTGACATTTCCTAAAGTTGTTCAAGCTGCTTCATACGTGCCCTGTGTTGGTCTTGGAGTCCTCACAATGTATCCCATCCCCTCGATTAGTTTTCGAGAAAAAAAAGTTGACATTGAAAGGTTTGCTAGAAATTTGTACAGTGTAATAAAATTCCCTATACTTTTAGGACATACACCATTCACATAACCTCCCCAAGGAAACTGGTTCGTTTGTGGTATGGTTACTAATAAGGTAGTTCGGAATTACCAACAGCGCAGGCGCAATGACTTTTTAAACAAGAGGGCAATCCACGGAGTTGCTTATCTCATCGCTAGCGATGAGCCGTGTAACTGGAGGACGCATGTCAATGTTGAAGCCAAAGATATGATAAGTATAGATACCAAACCCTCAACCCGTACTGTTACGGAAGATGACTCCTCACAGAGACGCAAATATCGG
>WURT03274058.1:9217-23656 GCA_009936505.3 Holothuria glaberrima
CAGCCCGCGGAAAGCGGGTGCACGTACATCGTGAAAAAATGGTGATGATGGAAATGACGACTGCAAAAATAGAGATGAACAATATATATTTGAAATACTGTAGTGTAGTACTACTGAGGTGACATCAATTAGGCGACTGTTTGCCGTCTAGGGTTAAAAAGTTATGGCACCTATTAAGGTTCCCCGACAAAACTGAAAAAAATTCCCCAAGATGGGAGGGGAGGGTAGCCTCAGTCAGACCTGAATTATATGTCCCCTTCCCCAACCAGCCAACACTTTGGTATAGTGTAAAGCACCCCTACTTTACTTTGTCGGAAATCTGGTCATGCTACACTTTTATTACATTGGTTGACCTGTGATAGCTATTTTTTATTCAGCTCAACCATAGCAATTGAAACCCCGTGGGCAGTTTTAAGTAATTTTTTTAAGTCCATTGTCTTTCAGTCAAGCCCTTCACGTACGGTGAACGACGTAATCTGAAGAGTGACTTTCAGAGCGTTATCTTCAAGTTTTGTCTATGATTGAAAGTTCACGGTACAGGTGGTCTTTGATTTCGGGGCATTTTGCTCAAGCTGGGACACGTAAGTTTTTCTGTAGTGTACTGAGAAACTTAAAAACAAAAAGTGTTCAAAAATTTCAAAGTATTCTTCTTCATACATATTTAAAAATTAGAAATTAAAAATTAAAGATAATATTCTCCAAATACGTAGGCGCACTCAGAGTGACGAGTGTCATTTGTTTGCAGTTGTCATGGCAACTATCGCATGAGATTCTCTAAATATTGTACATGTCTTAAAATTTATACTTTTAGCGTTCATCTCCTGTTTAATCTTCTTTTTTGTATACTTGGCTGAAGGCTATCCCAATGTGAAGATTATATTTCCATTGAAGCCTATCAGAAGCATAATGTGTGTCAGAACGACGTATTGTGAGAACTAAATTTTTACTTTTAAAGGAAATGCATGTTTATTTTGCATCAACATGACACGAACAGATAATGTTTTTTATAAAGCCATTCAATCTCACCAATAAATCCTGGCTGTGTACTAGCTTTACATCCCAGAAATTTTCCATACTACAAGAGTAAAGAATGCTGCATCATTGGAAATTATAAAAGTGTAGTTGAGAAAAATATTCATAATACACAAAGCAGTGAATTTCTGTCCTCGAGAACCACATTTTGTTGACTGTAAATTACCCAGCTATCTTTGTTTCAGGTGAAAAACATTCAATATCTATTAAGCATGGTTTTAAACGTATCAAAATTTTTTGTTCCAAAAACGCAATTTTTCCCTTAAAGACACGAGCTTGTTTTGAGTCGTACAATTTAGTGTTGTAGTCTTTACACTTCCGTAGTCACATTAAGCAGGCGCGGATCCAGGGGGCACCAGGGGCAACTGGGGGCAGTTGCCCCCACGACCAATCTGGCGCTCCTTATACAAGAAAACTGCGCCCCCTGTGTCCTAACAATTTAAGTAAAAGTACCACTTGCTTGTTTCCAGAAAGAAAAGAAAAGGAGGAAGCGAAAGAGAATGAAGAAGAAGAGAAGACGAGGGTGGGCTAGACCTATATCTGAACCCTATAATTAATCAGGAAGCCCAACTCCGGTGTTTGGAGCCTTTAGATCCCTTTTATAATGCACAAATGAAGGAAGGAAAATTTTTGTAATAGTTCAAGAATGTTTTTGTGGACTCCACAGACGTATTTTTGCGCGTAAAATAGGCATAAAGTATCTAAAAGGAAGGCTTCAGGTGGTTTGTTGACAACATACCCTTCTCTTAGACAACAAAGGTTCCCTCCTCTTTCATCCAACCAAAAGTTAGAATTCACTAAATTAGAAACACTTTTCAGCCATATATGATTAGTTCCGAAAATATCTTAAAGACAGCACCATTTTGCATCTAAGCAACCTTAAATTAACAAAAATTTCTCAAAGGGGCGGGACACCCCACCCCTTTGACCCCTCCCCCAAGAAAACCCTCTTTTAACCGATCGAAAATTAAAATTCACAATATTATGGACATTTTCAGCCATATATGATCAGTTCAAAAATTATACCAAAGATAACACTATTTGCATCTCAGAACCCTTAAGTTACCAAATATTTCTTAAAGGGGAGGGGGACACCCCTCCCCTAGGACAGCGATCACTCTCCTTATGCTTTCCCTCTATTAGTATAACCTGACGCAGCCTCTACATACGTTGGCAGTTGCATTTTCAACTCCATCCGGCTCTTTTAGAATCTGGCGCCCACCTGATCGACTGTCCCCCATTAGTTTTGGGCTGGATCCACCCTTGACATTAAGGCTTCTCAGCAGTGTAAATCCGCCTTACACCTCCCGACTAATAAGCGGGATCAGGCAAAGGACCCCAACTTTTGCGGACGGGGGATACATGATGGATTGACCTCCGTAAAGCATAAGTGAAGCCACATGAGAAAGGTTGGAGCCTTAAGCCCTCACTGGGGAAGTCAGCTCCACTCGTTGAGAATGGAAGTTCCTATAGGGTAGGCTCAGTTACAAATACAACTTGTGAGAGTCCACAGCAGGCTACTGTGATGAAGCCATTTTGCGCATGTTGATGAAGATTTAATCTCTACAATAACTGATCCTTATTTGGAGTCAAAGTGGAAAATTAACGTTGCAAGAAAAACTAGCACATATCTGAGACACGATGCAATTAGTCATTTCAATTCTTTGAGTTGTAATGATCAAATAGCTGTATCCTGTCCGAGTGGTAGAAGGTTGTGTCAGTGGTGACACGTTATTCTAAACAAAGAGAAGATGAGTAAAAATGAAAGACATTTGAAATACCATTCCAAACTGAATGAAACTATTACTTAGTGCAATACAACACATGCCAAGTTCTATCCGGCCTGCTGATACATTTATGGATGGTTAAAGGGCAAGCAAGTAAAACAGACAAAAAAAAGCATGCAATACAACCTGATTCAGCCAGTGAATAACTTGAATGCTACCTTCAAGTAAGAGACCCTAATTTATGTTTCAAATATTTTCAATCATTGTTAAATACTTAAAAGAACGGCTTAAAGGGAATAAACAGTAGCCCTAAAATTGTTTTAAATATCAGCATACTCTTGCACGTCGCCTCTAATTTGCCTCACAAGTATTTCAAATTATTTTTTTTTACCATAGATATTACAAAAAGGCAATCAAGGCATTATTTTTATGAATTTAAAAATTCCGTAAAATGGTTGCATGCCCATAAAGAACCATAAATGAATTAGGATATTAGGATTTACTTATTCTAACTGGGATAATTCATTTCCCATTAAATCTGAACATTCTGGTATACCTCACTTACAACTCCTGTTTTCTGTTTTTGAGATAAAAGCTGAAATGTTAGCACAATTTCTAAGACAAATAAACTTAGAGTAAGCAGGCAAGATGCCACTGGAAATATTTTTTTATTCATTTTAAAATGTACGTCCAATTTTAAACCAAATATATGCATCCTAGACAATGATCATTATAAACTTTACACACCTTTTTGAGAAAACTAACAATGTAAGTCAGTCTTAAGTTCAAAAAGAATATTTGGAGCATGAAGAAAAACAAAACACTGGTCACTTACATATATCTGGAAAGGGCATGATTCTGGAGTGTAACTTAAAAGGGCACAGGCAATCAACTCGATAACACTTCGAAATATAAGCTGTATCTCCTAATAGCCTCTTATTTCCCTTACATTTAGTTTTCCTTCCATCTCAAAAAAATGGTTCTATTTAAAGAGCACTGTACTTACATAACCTACCTAAGGTGCTGTGGAATAGTTATACATACATCCTCTGTTGGTCCTGGAAACATTTCATGAATGAATGGTACCTCTGCACTAAAATTTAATAGCTGCACCATAAAAGTTAATAAAACATTGTCAAGCTCAAATTGGTTGTTACAGAGGAAAATAATACTGGTGAATAGAAATTCCTTATCCTTGAATAACAGCTTACAGACGGAAATTATCATTCAAGTAAGCCATTATGATTCTTCCTATGGGTACATTTCTTCTTCCAACTAAAATTGTAAAAACTTTTCAAAATTTATTTGAAACCTTTTCAGACAGTAATGTGTAGTATAGAAAAGTTAATATAGCCTTTGTTTTGAGATAAATTTGCAGAGCCCAACTTTTTTCTAAAGAAACATTACACCCTTCAAACTTCCATGTTTTTAACCACGATCCAATGAGGCATTGTTAGGGCGGGGGTTGGGCAGTGGGGGAGGCAAGTGTTCCTCCTTTAGCTACACTTCCTATAACTATCAGGCCCGAAATTCTAATGCACAGACCAGGAAGGTGTTACTTTGATAGGAGATCCAACTGAAAATGTAATTTATTCCAATCCTGTTTGACGGGATTAAGAGTGAGGAGATAATCACTTAATGACAGATCATAGGAATTCAGAACCTCTCATTATTTTGTCTTATGCTAACAACTGCCAATTTTTGCCCAGCCAACCTTTGTCAACGACTCTATTACGCTGAAAATAGGATTATCGGGAACAACGGTTTGATGTGTAGCAAGTTGCGGACAGCCTAGTAAGCGCCAACGTTTTAATATTCAAAAAATTGTTTTTCGCGACAAAATCTAAAGATCCTTGTAGTAAAAGTACTTCTTAAGTTATTTGCAAATACGGAGAAGAGGTAAGAGGTTATATATGTTACTGCTGACTTTTCATCAATTTGCGCATTATTTCGTAACTTTAACAGTTTAAAGGGGTGTATTCGTGTTCAAAATGTTACAAGGAATGACAATGCGGTATTTTTAAAAGGGCCACAACGCGCAATAAGGCGCAAGTTAATTTGCGACTAAAACGACTGGCAATGTAAAATAAATGGGCAAATTTTCATGAGCCGCTCTTCAAGATTTAGCAGATGGCGCGAACCTTTGTGTTTAGTTTCTTTAACCTTTATAAGCCTATTATATCTTGAAGACAACTACAAAAAACGATTGCTGTCGGCAACTAGCTAGGTTCAAGGAAAGGGTTAAAGATGTGTCTCCTGTCAAAGTAACACCTCCCTGCATAGACTCTGATGTACAATGCTTCACAACCTCAAATCCAATATTTCAGAGAAGACTTTAAAATAGCACTGTACCCACATAATTTACATAAGGTGCTGTAGAATAGTTATCCTCTGCTACCCCTGGATATATTCCAAATATTGTTGGTAGACCTACCATTGAGCTCAAATTTGATACCTGCACCATAAAGATTGAATACAACATGGTCAAGCTTAAGGTTCACATTTGTTGTTAGCGAGGACTACACCAGTACACAGGAATTCTTTAAAAAAATTCCCTTGGGGAAGCCTGGGAATTTATCTGGCAGATTACCCCTGGTGATTCTTCCAAAAAAAGCGTTTCGATAAAATATGAAGAAATTTTAAGGGTAGATGTGCCAAAAATGTTTTTAAAAATAATTTCCTTCATTACTATTAGATACAAAATATTTATAATTTTTGCTGCCGTTTTGTTGCAGCCGTTTTAAATGAATGAGACCCTAAACATTTACAGTTACCTCCTGATTTCGTTGCAATGGGAGCTTAAAGTTTCCGAATAACACTGAGAAGGAGGGTGCGTAGGGGGTGCCTGTTACGTGTCTCTGGTCCTTTGCCAAAAATAGCTAAAGTCTATCAGAGGTGAAATGGACCATTGTCGACACATAGGACTCATGATTAGGCAGTGTGATCTTCACTTTTTGATAGACGCAGGTCGACAACCAGAAGATGACATCCCTCGCCAACTGTCGGAGGCCACAGTCCCTAACGTTCCATTGCTAACTACACTGCAAATACAAAAGATTTGTCATCAGGCCTCCGGCTGAAGCTAGGCAAACAATATACTTAAACATCGGAAATATCAGGCTGGCAATAACGATCGAATTTGCCTCACACGATGAAACTAAATTCTAAGCGATATTCATACTTTAATAAAAAAAAATCAGTCGGTCCAATTATAATGTGAACTCTGCTGCCAAGACAGGGGCCGCGGAGCCAATTTTAAAGTCGGGGCTAATCATCGAAACGGCCCAATACGTACAATATAATAAAATCAGTTTAAGGTGGCCCAAAATGCTCATGGCAGAAAAAGTGCGGGGGCTAATTTCCCCCGTAGCCCCCCGGTTCCAGTTAACACCACTACCAAGAAGCAAAAGTGGCTGAAGAGTTTCTGTAGTGAGGTATTTTCTTCAAAAAGGCCATTAAACGTTACCTTTGCACCATAGTAAGGTTTACACATTACATGCCTAGGCTCAGTCATGCAAGAACCTCGGCAAAGCAGCTGGAAGTCCAAGTAACAGCCTAAGACCTGTCATTGAGAGTGCATGATGCTCCTTTTGTTTAACTCATTATTATCATCCTTTCAAACAGTGGCCTTAACCTGGGACACACTCAGTCTATTCGTAAGGACTTTTAATGGCGCTACAGTCCTGCCCAGTTACCCTCTGAGGGTTAGTCAAAATGAAAAGTACTAGTGTTAACTTACGATTATAATGGTGTAGAGCGCTTAAACCCAACACATGTAGCCTACACGCAGGCCTACACCTTTCCCGAGTGGCTAAAAAGTTCTAAAGTTCTTGTTTTGTATTTTCATCATCGTAACCAACAAGGAGATCAAGCTGCCTGACGGTGTGGGGGTAGGGTGCTGCAACGCCAGGCCCCAGGCTGAAAATTTGGGAGCTTCTGTTATTAATGAAAAGGAAAATTGCTACGTAAAAAGCTTAACCAATCGTGGGTTATCTCCAATGAGCACCTTACCTTGTGACAGTTCAAACTTCATGCCAGTTTTCTACTTGCATTCTGATCAATTTAACGTATCTAAAAATACTTCAGTAGCAGCCGGCGATAAATATAGTTGCTACAATGAAATACGATATCATGGTTGAACTTGCTAATAGTGACGCAATCAGATCTGAGAGCCTGTCAGGTCTCTCTTCCACAAAGTAGGAACAGAAAAGAATTTTTCTCTGGAACTAAATTTTTCCAAAATGTAAAAGGACAAGCGAGATCAAAATGGAGGATGACCATGACAATATCAACATAAAGACGACATAGTTCCGGCGATAAATTTTACGGGACATTTCTTTGTAAGGATCCAACGATTGACGGCAATTAGTGCGAGTGTTATATGTTGCACCCCAGAAAAGCCCTTACAAGTATGATACTTTGTACACATATTGCAAACGTTGCTTGGTCTTTCTGACGTACATCTGCAACAGAAAGGTAGGCAAGGGAATCATTGCCACCATTGGTGTAATGTCCGTTACAGCTTAATTCCCTATAAAAGTGTTGGTCAAACTTTTCCTAAGTTTTTGACAGAAGAAACGCTACAATAACCATGGGATTACCAACAATCTCTCAGATTACTGCGACAATAAACACAGATGCATTCACGTATCGAAGCCATGAAAGTTGATGCGTTCAATCGAGATCTGAGTTATTCAGATGGTGTCCGGAAAAAGTCAGGTTGTTGTGAAAATTATCCATCTAGATCACTAATCTAAAAGGGTTAGTGATTCCTTGCCTTTGTAAAATGTTCTGTGTACTGTTGTTTGGAAATTGACAAGAGCCAAACAGACACAATGCATTCACTCAACATGTGAACTCCTTTTTGTTCTGAGAAATTCTTTTATTTCTTTGTACTGAAATCTTGCTTAGAATTTTTCTTGATACTGTGAGATTCCTGGAACAAGTGAGCCTACATGCCAACTCGGCCCGATGTAAACACGGCCCCCATGACAACTCGCCCACTGGCCAACTCGCTCCCATGCCACCACCCTATGCCTACTCGCCCCATGCCAACTCGCCCCTATGACAACTCTGCACCATGCTAACTCGCACCATGCCAGCTCGCCCAATATGCCAACTCGCCCCCATGCCAACTCACCCCATGCCAACTCGCCCCCATGACAACTCGGCACCATGCTAACTCGCCCAATGCCAACTCGCCCCATACCAACTTGCCCTATGCCAACTGGCCTCCATACCAACACGCCCCCATACCAACTCGGCCCAATGCAACTCGCCCACTGTGCCTACTCACTCAATATGCCAACTCGGCCTCATGCCACGGTATCCTGTTTTCAAGCTATTTACAAGGTTTTCGGATTTTGATCTTTGGTGACCTCAAACGACCTTTGACCGCCACCAAAAACAAGAGGGTTCTTCTTAACATGACAAATCTATATACGAAATATTAAAAGTGTCAGTCATTTCTATTTCGAGATATCGTGTTTACAAGGTTTTCGGCTTTTGACATCTGGTAACCTCGAATGACCTTTGACCTCCACCAAAAACAATAGGGTTCTTCCTCTCAAAATGACAAATCTATATACCAAATATTAAAAGTGTCCGTCATTGCTATCTTGAGATATCGTGTTTACTAGCTAGGCGTCACATACACACACATGGTGTCCACTTTTGACATGTCAGTTATGTGGCACCAGAATCCGCCGAGCAGGAGAGTTAGTTCCTTCAAGGCAGGGGAGCGGGGTAAAACTTTCAAGGCAGTAGTTCCAAATATGGTAGGAGTATGGTAAACATACTTTTGACCAATCAAGACGTGATATCTTTATGACGTGATAGCTTTACTGTCTTAGCATATTTTGCACAATAAACAACTTGATGTTATGAGTTCGGTAGCGTTTTTTTTTCGGAAATCCTGCTTGTAGGCTTGGACCGTACGGGAAAAGCACTTTACTGCCACAATTTTCTAACTTCCATGCCCATTCAAAGTTAAATTTTGAATCGGAAAATTATATCGAGCTCTTTTTTGTACCTGTATCCGCATAAATACCTATGGGAATCCTTACGTGAGAGCGTCTTCCTCCCGAATGAGCCCCATTTCTGCAAATCGTTTGAGTCCTGAGGGTGACTAGTACTGATAGAACGTTTGTGAAAAGAGCGCATTGGGGATACATCTTTGCCAACGAAACAATTGAGTCTACACATGTTTGCTGATTGCGCAAAAATCCAGTGTATTGGGACTTGCTGTGCACGCCAAAGTAAACCAGCTCATGCGCACTGTCTCGTAAGACATTTTCTGATTGGCTGATGGAACTGCATTGTATTGTTTGTATCTTTTGTTAAGACTAGAGATTAGATAGGTGTTAGGGTTAAGCGTTAGCCAGTCATTAAAATTCTTCCGAGGCAGTGCACAT
Source organism: Holothuria glaberrima (assembly GCA_009936505.3). NCBI lineage: Eukaryota > Metazoa > Echinodermata > Holothuroidea > Aspidochirotida > Holothuriidae > Holothuria > Holothuria glaberrima. Next base: position 18,390 of record WURT03274058.1, read on the forward strand.
TGGCTCAAATAAACTAGTCTATAAACACTGATTTTTATTCTTCATTCATTCTCTGTTCTCTTGTACAGCCGTATTTTTCTATCCTTACTCATTTAGTCTACTAAAGTCAACTTAGAATATACTATTATTGTATGGGTATTAAAAAGCAGGTCATGGACGATCATGTTATGTCGAGGATGGATATTCCTTACCAATCACATTCATTTTAAACAATTATATTAGTCATTAGCTATTTTACGTTTTTGTGATTCTACGTAGAGAGAGGACTTTATTCCTTCATCTAACTGAATTTGAAAGGAATATCTTGGAGTGTTATAACCATTTCACATGGTTGTTTATATTTGATGCAACGATGTCCGTCCATGATACAAAATCGGTAGGAGAATTTTTCTTTCTTTTCCCGTGAAAAATATTTAAAAGAAAACCTCTGCTGAGTTACTTTATATTTTTCCACTTTTCACCCATAAGATATAAAATTTAGTAGTACTATGTGTGCTGTATTTACAGTAGAAATTCTGTCATGGACGGACACCATAACAAAGGTCCGTACATACCAAACTATTTTAATACCCCTATGACTAAATGGAAGAACCCAATGGGAAAATGAGTGTTTGCAGGACAATAGGCCTTTCTATTCAGGTTTTCCCCTGCACTGAGAATAGTGTGAAACTCCGCAAGTATAGAAAAGTGGGTGGAGGTGAGGGGGCAGTTGTAGATTGGGAGTGACCTTGGTTCATCTTGACACAGGAAGAAACATGCAGATAAAAAACGTGCTGATTATGTCGTGGTTTTATGGTTTTCAAAGGTGATTATTTGCAACTTTGATAATGCATATGGTCGACCTACGGCAACATGAGTTAAGAAAAGTTTAATAATAAAAATATCAAAAAAATGTCAAAATGACACCATTGCAAAGTAAGCTTCGATAAGAGTCATCAAAATCGCTCACGCTGACGTCAAATTACATTTAAGCAAATAAGGATAAATTCGAACTGAATCATTCTTTGATCACTTGTTTGTTTAGGTTGTTTCCACGTCAGTACTTCATCTAAAAGCAAGAAAATGCCCAAACCAAATACTCTAAAATTTCAGGGTCGGCCATTTTATTTTTTAAATTAGCTTGTTCTGTACCATTAAGTGGGTTCTATTAGAACATGTAGATATGTAACATCTTTGTTGTAGTACAATGATGAACTGAGAAAATATGAAAATCATTGGTACCATCTCTTAAAAAGACAATATTCAGTCAGTTATCTAAAAAATCACCAAAGTTATGCAGTTTTGCCACCATACTGGACTTATGCAAATAAGTTTTAATTTTAAATGGACAAATCTAAGACTGGCTGTTCTTTTATTGTGTAAAGATATAAGTAAGCACTTGTTTTCACATAACTTTATCTTTTCAAGTAAGGGAATAGCCAAAAGTGACTATTTTTAAATTAAGCAGCGGCCAGTTTGTTTATGCAAATTACTAGACTTCAGCTGTGACTTTGAGAGGTCTGTCATGTATAAATGTGTCTAATTGATGTACCAGAGTCAACTGATAACATTTCACGTTTTGTGCCCCAATTTGCTACCAACTGGTAAAAATCCCCATCCTGGCCAACTAACAAAAGGAAGCATTCACAACAGTTAGCGACTGCATGGTAACCAGGGTTCCAGTGAATTTACCGCTTAACAGTTTCTAGTAACCTCTTTTGTGGAAGTGAAACTTTGATATACATCTGGTCCCAAAATGACGATTGTTTAGAATGCATGGGAATTCGTTTCGGCTATCTAGGATACATTTTTGGTAAGCGTTTTCTTGGTATGCTACGCGCCAACTGATGGAGGCGTTCCGCTTAGAAAAAGTCCCATACTAATGGTCCCCTTTTCATAGAATCAACCCTTCCAATTTAAAAGGGCGCAAACGGGTCTTGAAACATGTATCTGTGGTACACTCCCATAGAAAATGGGGTAAGAAGAGCTGTTGCATAACCCCAAATATATTTTTAAATATTCCTTTATATCTAAATACAACTGGTAACTGCACTTTAATTGAAATTAATTCGAACAATAGTTTCACTCTGGTTGATCAATGTTGACTTGTGCAGTCATTTGGCTTCACAATTAAGCTTACAAACAGTTGTGCGTGACTTTTGCATATGACCTTGAATAATTTAAATGAGGGCATGCTACTGTTGCGAAGCTTTGCAGCAAAACGGGGGACATGGGTTCATTTGTCCCCAGTCAGAACCTTTGCCACAAAGCCCCCACTCAGCTGCTGAAATATAGTAGTAGCTTAATACATTAGTATTATTTAGAATTTTTGCATTGGATGATGCATTTTGAACCAAAATAAACCCATCCTGAGACTAAATTTTTCACCCAGATGTATGCTAAAACCTCGAAGTCTCGGAGGACTTCTCCCTCTAGACCCCCACCGGGGCTTTGAGCTGGACCAAGTAGGGGCCCTAACGCGGGCCTCTAAACCTCACCCGCTAAAGCTCGCGCTTCGCGCCCGATTGCGCCCTAAGCGCGAGAAGTATTTGGCCCCCAACATTTTCTCATTTGCCCCCCTACTTTTTGATAATCCTGGTGCCGTTATGTACTAGACAGGTGTTTTTGTTCAAATTGAAAGAGGACTGAAAATAAAACCAGGAAGGTGTTACTTTGACACATCCCTGATAAAACTGGTAAAAGAATTTTTGCTTTCAGAGCCGAGATTTCAGATAATTCAAGTCCTGACAGTCTTAATACCTACTATGATCTCCAAGAGCACTGTATCTTGAGAATTCATAAGGTTAAATTTTGAGTCAAATCTCTCTTTCAATAGCTGGCACTTTTTTTTTTTGCTGTCAACTGTTTTTCTTCATGCACCTAATGTTTTTTGCTGCTTCTATACTCTAACCCAAGCCCTTCGGGTACGGTGGACAACGTAATTTGAAGAGTAATTTTCACAGCGTTACCTTGAAGTTTTGTCTATAACTGAAATTTTACTGCAGCAAATCATTGATATCTAGTATTTTTTGAAATTGGGACTTAGATTTTTCTATAGTTCAATTGAAAAAGTAGAACAAGCTCAATGATTTAAAAGTATAGTATTCTTCTTCAAACACAGCCTATTAATAAATTAGGAATTGATAACTCAGAGATAACAATCTCCAAAATCATAGGCGTATCTACGATGACGGCTGACGTGCTGAAGTCTGCAGTTGTTATGACAACTGTCGCTTGAGAATTTCTAAATATTGAAGACTTCAAATAAATAGAGTAGAAAGTTGGCACACTTAACTTATATCTACCTTTTAATCTCAGTTAGTTTTTGAATATTTAGGCCAACGGCTATCTGAATGTGAAGATTTTCATTGAAGCCTATCAAGAGCATAAAGCGTATCAGAAGGACTTATTCGCATTTTCTTCATCTTAAAGGCAAATATTGTGTTTCTTTTGCATTTAAATATGAAGGACAAAACCTAACACGCTTGTCTTTTGTCGTATCATTTTTCTGGTGTACCCTTTAAATATTATTCTTCAGTAAGGTTACATCCAGGCTACTCTGCAGTGTAAAACTCGCCCCATACCCCTTGATTCAGGAATTTGTAAAGAAGGGAACTTTGACATTGGGGGGTGGAGACATGATGGATCGGCCCGCTTAAAGCATGCGAGAGTCTCAGGAGAAGGTAGATGGGAATATAGCCCCTTCCATGTGCGGGGAAGGTGAAGCCTCCCGTCACATCACCCACTGCACCAAACAGGTAACTAAATCAAATCTCTTTACCACTACCCTTTTGTCCAAGTTTCTGTTGCCTTTCGATAATCTCTTACATGAACCACATCACCCACATACAAATCTCAGTTTGAATCAGATTTTGATACCTCTTTCATGATTGACTGTTTTAGATCAAGTTTTTAGAACTGAATTTTTAGTCCTCCACTCTCTCCCAAGAAATATTCTAGCTAAAGTTTCTCTTGTTGTGCTATGAGGAGTGGTTTTATATGACAAAAGAAATCTGTCTACTTTTGTTTGACGTGGCTTACGCATTTTTATTTCCTTCATTGCAATTTTGTTTTCATAGCTCTTTAAGCTTCACCATTTGAGGATGGATGCCTGGGTGAGCTTTTAATATTAGTAGGCCAGCCATTAGCCTGAAAAGGTAAAAAAAATATGTGGGCATTTTTTAGTACAAGCAGTCAGTCATTCTTGATCCAATCTACATAAGGTAACGAATAAAGTAAGGGGGGGCTGGCACGTGTGATAATCATTTTCGGGGTCATTTTTGGCCATTTTTGGGCAAAAATATGATTTTTGTGTATTTCACATTTCCAAATAATTTACTATCAGGAAAAATTAATTTTAGTCAATTTGAACCCTACTATGGTCAATATTGACAAAATAAAGGGTTACAAATAAAATAATAAAGACATTCTCTAGCAAATGATGCCTGATATCTCAAAATAGTGTTACGATGAAGTACATTTTTTTATGTTAAAAATTTTTTGTTATGAGAACAAGAACAGTTCAATATTGACTCAAAAACCTACCAGTACATTTTAATACTTTAATCATTGTGATAAAATGAAAAATTTGACCTTCAATGATCATAAACCCCATTTTTTTACTTAAAAGTACTAAATTGATCATTTTACCAAAAAAGAACATTTTTAAATGTGATGTATTTGTAAAGCCTAATTAAATACCAGCTAGCATTATTGAATTTGCGTTGATTTAAATTGCATTGCAGTCATTATGTAAAAAAGTAATAAAAACAACAAAAGTCATTTTTTGCCCATTTTTTGACCACTTTGGGCAAAAAGATAGATTTTTCAGATTTGGTTGTACTTCATATTTGTCAAAATTACACTACCAGAAAACATGACGTTTCGTTGATTACACCTTCAATTTGGTCTATATTGATAAGATAAAGGTGCAAAACACAAGGAAAATCAAGACTTTCTATTGCAGAAAATGCCATTATCTCAAAATGAAATTAAAATGATGTCAGGATAAGTAATTCTTGAATTCTACAAGTTGTTTTTTATATGGGATATTTTTAGAGCATAAGAACAGTTAGTAGAAAATTGATTCAAAATCCTTATAGCACATAGCAACAAATTTAGGTGGATACCAGCCTGTTATTTCCTCACAAAAAGCACAAAATGTATAATTTATATCAAAAGAAGAACTTTTGTAAATGATGAAGTACTACACAATTAAATACTGTACCAGCTCATCCAGTGATGTAGTGTGATTAAAGTTCGACTTGATTTACCTTGTTTTGGAGACA